>JXSR01S010406.1:17962-28542 GCA_000969725.1 Ophiothrix spiculata
CTAGTATTTCCATAATTCCACTTTCTTGAGTGGGCCTTTTTACCCCAGAAAAAATCAAGCACCCGGGGTAAAAAGGCCCACCCCTCTTAAAAGAACATATAAGTAAAAAGGCCCACCCCTCTTAAAAGAACATATAAGATGGGCAACTTAGATGTTTCATACAGTGATTTTGCTACTCTTCGAAACTCCATTCAAAAAGACATTAAAAAGGCCAAATCAAGCTATTTCAGATGCAAGCTTGATGAAAACATGGGAGAACCAAAAAAACTTTGGAAAAACCTAAAAGATCTGGGTTATAGCTCAAAATCAAATTCTAAAGCCAAAATTGTTCTTAACATCAATGGTGAAATTCAATCTGACACCCTTGCCAATTTGAATTCCATAATTATTTCCCAACTTCAGATTCTTGTACACTCTTAAAAAGAAAGGATCAAATTGATCCGATAATCAAATATGAGCTTACCCTTTTCCGGATCAATTTCGATCCAAATTCTCCTCAAATTTGATCCTTTTTGGATCAAAAGAGAGTTTAGATTACGGAAACTCACTTCTGTATGGCGCCAAATCAAAAGACCTGGACCGTTTACAATCACTTCAGAACAAAGCTGTCAAACTAATTTTTTCTGCTGGCAAAAGTGACAGCCCATCTATTCTCATGAACAATTTGCACTGGTTGCCCATACGGGAGCGCATAAATTTCAAAGTATGTTTGTATGTGTTTAAATGTCTGCAGGGAATCGCACCTTCATATCTTATGGAATTTCTGTCATGTAAAGCCAAACCAACTTCTGGTCCAATAACTGCTCATTATGGGAAAAATCGCATTGGGGACAAATCATTTCATGTAGCTGCACCTTTGTTATGGAACAATCTCCCGAGAAACATCAGGGAGGCATGCTCATTACAGTCCTTCAAGAAACTGTTGAAGTTCCATTTTTATCCATCTTACTGACTTTTGTGTAGTAATTGTATTGTATTTAAATTAGATAGTTTCTGCGCTTTGATCATATTTTTGGAATTAGCACACAATAAAACTATGTATGTATGTATGTATGTATGTATGTATGTATCAGATCAATTTGATCCTTTCTTTTTAAGAGTATATAGGCCTATGTATACAAACCAAAGCTTATATTTGACCCCTTTCAGATTGACAGCCCGGGGGTACTTAGTGGAAAGGTGGGTACATGTACGGACGCGCAGCCGAGAACGGTTTTTAACCTCATCATTTTAAACTTCCAAGGTTTACCGAAGGCCCCTCAAAAATTTGAAAAATGGTTTACATAACGGTTGCATTTTTCAAAAATGACCATTTTTTGACCAATTTTTCCTTTGGTTTACATATCGGTTGCCAAATTGGACTACTGAAGTGCAATTTACATTGTAAAAATACATTGAATGGTCTAAATAACGGTTGTTAAAGTCAAATTGGTTTACATATGGGTAGCATTTTGTTTGCTTCCTCAGGTTTACGAAACGGGTGGTAGTCGAAAACTCCGGCCGCGCGTCCGTACCAAACCGAAATCTGAGTTGCCCCCCCCCCCCCCCCCCGGGATTTACAGGTGCAGCAACAAAGTTAGTGTTAATATTTTTTTCCGTGTGATAAATATTAAATATTAACCGAAAATTCATTGAATAAAGTTTTAAATCATTTATTGTGTGTGAATAATATATGTCACAAACGTTACCAAACGTTACATGACAAATTCGTGTATAAAGAGAGCATTTTATTGCAAATGTGCAAACTGAAAATTGGATAATGTTCATAAATGTTCACTCTTCCAGCTCTGTTGATATCAGCTCTCATTTCAGCCACACTTCACAGAGTTTGGGGTTTGAAGTATAAAGTGCAAGAACACACTTCTGTGCGAAGTCACAAACGTTACCGAGCGTTACATGGGTTTTTCTTTGACCTTGGACAGATTTTATTTTTTTCAATGATCAGAACCTTTTGGCCATACAATGTAGTTTGTATATCAACCAAAATTATTTTCATAGCTTGTGTATTCCAGGCGTTATAGCCGATTTAAGTTTGAAAAAATAATTATTTTGGTCACAAACGTTACTTTGGAATGACCCTGCAATGTATACTGTACGTTGCAATGTTTCACAAAGGAAACCTAACCTCTGTCCTGATTAATTGTAGCAATGCACACTTTAGAGAATAGCCTAATACTCATCCAAGATCAACATGCAAAACAAAATTCATTCAGGTATTCAAACACGCCACAGAGTCGTCTGCGTTTTTTTATCGCGCTCGGGTGACTTAAGCCACCCGAGAGTAATAACAATATGCAGATGCATCAGATGCAAAGTTGTTGATTCGCGATGAACAACTCTGTGGCGTGTTTGAATAGCTTTCAACAACGAAAATCTTCCTGAAAATGGATGAATTAACTTTCTAAATGTTTTCTATTATTTGCTTTCTACTCTGCATCCGATGCATCTGCGTATTTTTATCACGCTCGTGCGATAAAAATACACAGACGCATGGATGTATCGTTGTTGATTCGCGATGAACAACTCTATGGCATATATGAATACCTTTCAACAACGAAAATCTTCCTGAAAAAGGATGAATTAACTTTCTAAATGTTTTCAATTTAACAGATAGGCCTACTCATCTTCATAAAAATATTTAGCAAAGGCCTAATTAGTGAATGTTTACTACTTTGACGTTATCAATTTTTCCCAAGCACCGGGCTTTTGCACGTACTATAACTGCCCGACCTGCGATGTTCAGTGCGCCGACTTTTGTGTAATACGTAAACACACGTCCGTAAACGCCGTGCCGTGCGTGACAGGCTAATTTGAATATCAACTGTGGATTCATCACGAATCAACAACGGTACGCTCCTGTATAAAGAGATACAGCGAGTTGTTGAAATAAGTTTTGTTACCTTTCTGAAGGTTTTGATAATGATGTCTTAATATTTGGTACTTGACAGTTATTAACGGACATAGATAATGTAAGTCAAATGCAGATAAAATTTTGTCAAATGCACCTTTAATTCATGGAAGTTAAGAAAATTGAGCATGTTCCTTTGACCTTTTGCTGGCTAAATCACATGACAAATGACCAGTTGATAATTGAAGCAATTCATCCAAATGCGACACATTACAGTTAAACGTACCTGAAGTTGGAGTTCTCTCTGATTAACAAACTCTTAAAACCTAATCAATAATCAATATTGTTCCATTGTTATTTCACTAAGGAACCTAAATCAATGGCTTTAATTTACTACCCTCTCTTCAAATATTGATTATTAATTGGTTCTAAACGGCTTGTTAATCAGACACTTGTAGCTCCGACTTAAGGGACCTATTGCTGTAACACGTCACAAGTCGCTCAATATTTTCTTTCCTCTGCTAATTCCAGCTACCAGTAAAATGTTATCCAGATAATTATTACTTTGTGTAGGCAGTTTTTTACAAGGAACATTTTGAGACTATTTTCAGCAAAATCGGACACTTTTGAAATTTTCGATCCCCATAGGGCTGAACGTGTGACCCTGAATGACCTTTTTACGTTTTGGGTTATAACTCAAGAACCGAACATCAGAGATAGGTAAAACTATACTTTTTCTTCATCCTTCTGATGAGAGGAACATATTGGCCTGGTATGGTTTTGAACAAGATGGCGGCCATTTTGGAAAATGACCGCCATTTTGTTTCTAGACAAGATCTGAGATGCCCCTATTTCTTATTTCCTTTTAAAAGTACACTCTACATGTGTGCCAGATTTAATACTTTTATCATCAAAAGCACAATTGTTCCATACTATGTAACTTATCTGCAGTACTATGGGTACCAACTGCATATAAAACAATTAAACACTAACAGATTTGTTGATCTGAATTGTTCAACGGTTTAAAAATGATTACCTTTTGTACATGGTTGATTTCATCATGCTTGCGCTTTTGATTCCTAGTGATCTTTCTATCGGATTGTTCATCATACAGGGATGCCTGCAACACCTTTTTCTCATCTTGTCCATCTTGTTTCAAGTTCAACCTGTCTTTGCCAATCCATTCATCCATACGCCGATTCACTGTTGTTGAAAAAGAGGACAATAATTCAGAAGTTAAGTTACTAGTTACATACCAGTACTGTAATTTTATGCATTTTTTCAGTTTTGGAATAGTGATTAATTCCAAAGTTTAAACAATGAAATTTGTTGTTGTAATGTTTACCTTTAAGATGTATAGACTATAGAAGCGTCCTTGTTGTGCATCTGTTAAAAATTAAGTTATATTTTGTGAAATTATCATTAGTACATGTATTTAGGTTAAAATAACTTAAATGCTGACTTAATCCACAGTTAAATTTTACAATAGCATCTTGATTATGCAATTTTTTAACAAAATACCCAGTGTGGTTGAACTTGGAAGCTGTAAAGCAGGGACTGCTATTTGATGGCAAGCAAAACAGAGAGCGCCTATAGCTTGAGGCTTAGACCTGCGCTTAAGGCTTAAGGTCAGATTCCTTTTTTCCGTTTGCGGTGCGGTTGCTATACGTTTTGCACTGTAAGGGTACTGGTAATTTTATAATTTAAAGCATATGATTGAACAGGATCAGGTTTAAGCTGAGATTCAATTTTGACCGTCCGTTTTCAATGCGATGTGTTTTGAATCGATACAATGGTTTTTAACGAGAGTGATTCCTTTTATCTGGTCCATTTGCGGTGCGGCTATACGGAAACCCCTGCGTTTACCTGAATAGGTCCCTGGAGCGATTCATCCGTTTTGGTCATGCGGAAACTTTTCAATTAGAGAAGATGCTGAAATGAAACCGCATTAAAAACGGACGGACAAAATTGAATCTCAGCTTCCAACCTGATACCATTCATCTCCAATCAATCATGTGCATTAAATTATACCAGTACACTTACATGTACAATGCAAAACGAACCCCAATCGTGCCGCAAATGGATAAAAGGAATCTGGCCTTTAGACCAGTGTTTTTGTGTAAGCATGGACTTCTATCTCCATGATGGATCTGAAGTGAATCATTGCTCTCATACAAATTTCAAATGGCAGTCCCTGCTACATGTTGTCATGCGAGTTAAGAAAGTCGTATCTGCAATAGCTGCCTTAAGTCATAAATTTGGATTGCACACTGCATGACATCAAGTCTTGGGTCAGTGGTTCTTGAAATGATTCTTCAGGTGACACTGTCACCTGAAGGACCATTTCAAGAACCACTGACATTTACATGTAACACAGGAACATTTTGAGTTATTTTTCACATTCTTGTTAGAGGTGTAAAATGAATATAACTTAGGGCAGCCATTGCAGTATGACTTCTAGCAGTCCCTGCTACATGTATCCTGTCCTTCATCCTATACATGTACTTACAGCCTTTATAGTGCACATAGTACTCCACTTTGCCGCCTTCTAAATCATTCTGCCGAATCTGAAGTATTTCAGCATAGTCTAGAAGAAAAGATAAAAAAATAAACAAATGTCACTGTACTACTTTACATGTACGGTACATTATTAAATTTTCCATCAAATTTCTAGAATATAATTTTGATCAGAAAACTGTGATCGAGGATCGACTGATTCTGTTATCGCTTCATGTTATTTTTAATTATCTTGTAGAATTATTGTGTTAGTTTTTATAAATTTGACCATATATAGGTACTGATTGTCAACATGGTACCATGTATGGTTATGCGCCGTGAATTGGTACATAGGAAAAGGGTGGAGGCGTTACATTTTTCAAATTTTATCGTCACATCTTTTAATGTATCAAGAGAACTACACATCATATGGAGCTGGTTAATATCTCATTCTCTTGCTAATTTATTCCTCTAAATATGTGCCAAGAAGTGTGTGTCTGCAATATTTACTTTTTTTGCAATCACAGTTTTAGTGATGTGGTGTCAGGGGTGGAGGAGAATGGGGAGCGGGAGAATGCGGAGCAACACATAGTAAAACATAGGATATTATGCTAAAGCTTACTTTTTCTATTCACTTTATGTCTTACTCTACTAGAAAAGTCATTTATTGCAATTGGATATCATATTAAACATTATTAAATTCCACATAAAATGTCAGGTAAATCAGCCTTGTAGACCTTTCCTATTCCCAGATATGGTAATTTAAAGTCAGAATTTTGTTTGAAATTGTGAATTTTAAATCATTATTTGTCACCTGAGTCGTCAACTTTGAATGATTCTGATATGTATACACAAACAACGAAAGAACCAATAGAAAACACACCTGAATTCAAGAATTGTTGCCAATATATGACAAATAAACACTAAAAGAGAGTTCCATAAATTATATTAGAGCCCCTGAGCTTCTCCAAAGTTGGAATTTCTAAAAAAATCACGCAAAAACTGTAATTTTCGGGCAAAATCGGCTACAAATTCATATTTTTTGACAAAATGACACAGAATACACCTGTATTGAACTTCACCAGGAGAAAATTAGATTGATTTTGTCACAGATAGAGGACCATGAGGACATGATCATATGTTCCATTTCTATGTACCGTACTGACTTTTCAGATTCAACTTTTCCTGAACTTTCAAAACTTTAATATTAGCTATAGGTAAGTTTGTAAACGAAACACGGATGAACCGTTACACGAACGCAAGACTCGTGTTACGTAAGAAATATGCGGTAGACGAAAACACGTAAAAAATAAAATTAAATGCTGTTTTTCTAAAACCAAATTATACTACAACCAGTACTTTTACTTACTCACTGAACATGTAAAATTCATTCTTTTTTACCTCTTTCGAAGCCCACAATAAAAACTTACAACTATTTATCTTAAAAAACATTCAATAACTTCGTGAAATCAATCACCGATACCGTACAAATCTTGAAGTTTTTCAAAGTCTGGCCACCGTTGCAGATTCGTTATAGCGCCATCATACATCAAAACTGCACAGTCCAGAGTCAAAGGTCAGACAAATGGACGACAAACAGGAAGTAGATCGCCAAGCAGATAAGGACGATAAATAAACAAAATAAACACCGCAAAATGACAACAATCTGGACATATTTCTCTGTATAAAATCAGGCAATACAATCAGGAAAAAAAATATTACTATTTCGATCGTCGATCGGGACTTATATATTATGGGGGATACATGATAAGTGCGAGCGGCAAATTTGGTGTTGTTTTCCGAAGTTCGATCGTGGACCGGTCAACCGGTGCACTTTCGTGTTAAGCCGACCGTGTAACGTAAGAGAAAAAACACGGTATAATACAAGCTTAGCTATAGGCCTATGTAACACAATTGAAACGGCCCATTTATTTTCATTTTCTATGTGCCACTGTAGGCTATATATTTAACATAAATGTTGGGCCACCCAAATGTGACAAATTATGAATGATGACAAATTAAACACTTACTATATGATTCAAGCATTCACACAAACTTTTGTCACATTGTGGCAGATTGGCAATTTTGGTAATATAATTATTTTAGTACCGATGGCATGTTTTATAATTTGGACCACCCTGTATACTAAAACTAGGACATCATGTGTTCCATTTCCGCATGTACATGTACTGACTTTTCAGATTAAACTTTTCCTGAACTTTCAAAACATAATAAGATATCTACTTGTAAGTAATATTAGGTGTATGTTACACAATTGAATCTTTTTCTATGTGCCACTGTATATCAGAAACATAAATTTCGTACCACCCATAATGTCACACATTATTCATGTTTTAAACAAACCATAAGTTTACACTAGTATGATTCAAGCATAAACACAAACTTTTTGTCACATTGTGGCAGATTGGCAATTTGGGTAATATAATTATTTGAGTACGATGGCACGTTTTATAATTTGGACCACCCTGTATATATGAATGTTGTCACTTTATGTTGTTCTATCAATGTAAAAGATAATAATAATTAGAAACAAATGTTAAAACTTGTTATAAAATGCTAATTAACAGGGGGTAGCTCATACTTATATGGTCATGCGTCATATGGTGGGACACCCTAGCGTTACATTGTAAAAATCTTCCAAATTTCCCAATATCTCTATTTGTTGATGTACATAGCATTAAAACTATGCACAACACCATAGGCAAACCATACATATTCTGAAAGCTTATGGACTAAGGATTCAATATTTGTATTTTTTACATCGATATACAGGGTGTGTAAGAAAAAATATAGGGTGTAAAACAAAAAAATATATATTTTTATGTTTTTCTGTTTTGTGATAAAAAATCTTGAGGAAAAGAGGTTTTTGCTGTATCATTGCATATTCTTATAGTCAAAACCCTAGGCTTTCAAACCATATATAATTTGACTTAGCCAAGTTATCAAACGACTGATATACAGGGTGGTCAAAAATTCACATTTTTTTAGTAAAATATAATATTTTTTGTTAATTTGTTCAAACATATTGTTTTCGTATTTGCCTCTACTATATAAAACTAATGCCATTTTTGGATTCCTTGAAGAAAATGCTTTATGGAAAAAGGAAAAGTTTGGTCATCAAATTAGATCTAAATTGAAATGATTGACATGCATTTTAGTTGGTCAATAGGCAATATGCTAGTGTCATTTAATAATAAATTCCATTATTTTCTGGCTGCCGTCTGCTAATTAAATCAAAGATAATTAGTTATCATATATAGTTAATTTTAACTGATTTAAGTAGTTGATATTTGCACTTTGACATGTAGTTAAGATGTGCAAGAAAAATGATATTCATTGTTCTTGTAGTTTGCAAATTATAACATTTTGAAAAATATTGAGCATGTCAAAAACCCACATTCCCATTGAAATAACATAGGTTGCTGTACCATGGCTCCTGTACCGCGGCTCCTACACCACTGACTTTGTTGACAATTTTTTTTAATTAATACAAAAACTATAAGACTTATGAAAAAACTTTTTACACATTTAAAAAGAGAAATAATCAGGCTTTAAAATAAGCCCAAATTCATAACAATTGACCAATTATTTCTCCTGTGACACCTTGCTAAACGTAAAAAAATTTGGAACAATGTAACGTCCTCCCAAATTTGGGTGTCCCACTATACGACTCATGACCATATACAAAAATTATATGACATTAAATGCGTTTTTGACCACCCTGTATTTCTGTTGGACAAAATAATGTTGTATTACAAGTTTGCATTTTTTGGAAGACTAGAGTGTCCCTAGTTCATCTATGGTGGCATTTCATGAGGTGGGTTAAAAATGTGTTACATGGTCAAAATGGTCAAAAAAACAATTGTTTGATATGATGTTAATATTAATGATCTCTTTCACTTTAAGTAACTTTTTAGCCAAATATCACTTTTGTTTTGGCATAATGAGCTAATAAAAGGTTAATTACTCCATAGACGGCAATGCAAACTGTAATTTTCAAACGCGTTTTTCTCAAAATTGCCTTGTTTTACTGAAGCAAGTCATAAATTGGAATGATTAATGGTAAACAGTTCATTTTTTCAGGATATATGTTCTAAACACTTTAATAGATACTTTGATGCATTAAACTTGAAACAGACCCCTTATGGTCTTGGTGTTGATGACCTTCAATTAATTAGAGGCGGGCTATACAAGGGGAGAAAATAGTGATGTTTCAAATCATTCTGTCCTAATTCTTATTTGATGCAGCTTGATCCCCTGAACATTTTGACACCAAATTTGTCAAAATCGGACAAAAAATGAGAAGGTGCTGCCCAAAAAACTGATCGAGGGGGAAAGGGGTCTGAGGAAGGTATAAAAATGATAAATTTGCCTATTACTGTAATTATATACCAAATTTTAGCCATGTTGGTGACTATCTGTATGTATTTGAGGTCACAAAATCCATTTGTGAATGTTCCAGCAGTGTCAAACCTTCCAAAATGGCGATATTGTCTCAATTTGGGTATCTACCGCATCCGTAGGCACCGCATCCTTAGGCACCACCACCCTTGTACTGCCAAGTTCAAACTATTGTCTCTCCTAAATTATGTAACCCATGAAACCCAAATTACTGCCACAAATAGCAGAAAGTGTAAGCTTTAAAATGAAACATTAAACAAGTCAATAGGCCAAGGAATAGTGAATTTACATCAAATTAAGTTTAAGAACCCACGAAAAAATGTAACAACACCACCTTTTTAGCATACCCACCTAATGAAATGCCACCCTATATTAGTTTTTGTCAAGTTATTGTAGGCAATAAGAAATTACAGTGGAACTAAATTGTTCACTTTTTATGCATAAATATTTTTGTTACACCCTGTGTAACTTTTGGGACATCCTGTATATTGACCTGAAAGTTAGATAGATTTGTTTTCCTTACATTCTCAGCTTTCCAAATATATATACTTTTATGTATGTCCAACAAATAGTTCAGTAACTACATGCCTTTAGGTGTTAAAGCGTCCACATTTTTCTATTTTAAGGCATGTAACACGTTTTAGTACCAATTCATGGCGCATGACCATAAATATTTTTGTTACACCCTGTATAACATTTGGGACACCCTGTATATTGACCCTGAAAGTTAGATATTTGTTTTCCTTACATTCTCAGCTTTCCAAATATATATACTTTTATGTATGTCCAACAAATAGTTCAGTAACTACATGCC
>JXSR01S010406.1:28592-39046 GCA_000969725.1 Ophiothrix spiculata
TTTTCCTTACATTCTCAGCTTTCCAAATATATATACTTTTATGTATGTCCAACAAATAGTTCAGTAACTACATGCCTTTAGGTGTTAAAGCGTACACATTTTTCTATTTTAAGGCATGTAACGCGTTTTAGTACCAATTCATGGCGCATGACCATAAATATTTTTGTTACACCCTGTATAACTTTTGGGACACCCTGTATATTGACCCTGAAAGTTAGATATTTGTTTCCTTACATTCTCAGCTTTCCAAATATATACTTTTATGTATGTCCAACAAATAGTTCAGCAACTACATGCCTTTAAGTGTGAAAGCGTCCAAATTTTTCTATTTTAGACTCATGTAACACGTTTTAGTACCAATCTATAGCTGAAATAGAAAGGAAAATAAAGTGTCGTTTTTGTCAGGGGGGGCAGGACGTGACGTCATCAGATTTTGAAACTTCCATTCAAAAAACTTGAATTTTAATTAAAGCTCCAAAATTTCATTTTATACCCTTATTTGGCGTATAAAAATACGCAGATTCCAAAACCGTTGGGGTCGGGACTTCGACCCCAGAAAACTAAAAAGATATTGTGATTATTATAAAGAACTACTTTTCTTTTCATTTACACATTGAAATATACGGGCGATACCACGGATGACTACGCATCAAATCTGAGTAAACAGTCCGGTAAACAGGCAATTAAAGGGATCGTCCTACCACCACTGGTTTTTGTCAATTCATCCAATTGGGGTGCAGAATTCTGCACCAAAGCAATTGATCAAAGTCACAAGAAATCTGATATTTTTAGTCACCAATGGGCCATAACATTTTTATTATAACTCACACTAGGAAGCTGGTTGACCCTCATTTTGCTCTATAACAAAAAGCTAAAAATATTGATTCAAATTTAAAAAAAAATTTCATGATTCACGTAGTTCTAACGGCTACGGTGTCCTGCAGAGAATTTGTTCAAAATTTCCCAGAATGTGCAGAATGATGAAAGAAACTTGTATTCCAAATTTTGATTTTTTTTTCCATCAAAGCGTTTTTAAGTTACGCTATTTTTTATTTTTCAATTTCCCAGACTTTTCAAATTTGGCCACCATGAAAATTTCACAAAATTTGTCAAATTTCTGAAAAAAATACTACAAATTATTTTTTTTCTGTGGCAGTGGTTCACAAAAGAAACTAATTCTTTTTTCTTTGCATTGCAAACTGATCACAGATTGTCACAAATTTTGTCGTTTACAAACACGAAACTTCTAATGTTTCTATTTCCCGAATTTCATTGCGTTAATTTCTAGAAACACTGAATAGCCAGATTTCTCAGAATTTTCATTCATACTTCCCATGCTTCAATTTTAACAAACAAGGTGTCAAATGAAAGCTTATTAAATTTGCAACAATCTCTTGTTGGCTTTTAAAATTGAAGTGTTTCTAGAATATTTTATAGGTGTTTGAAAATATGCCTAAATTTAGGAGCTAAAAGATCATTTTTCTCAATAATAAAACACTTTATAAATGGCAAAAAGCCCACGAGAGAATTTAGCTATTGTGATCTTTCACCAGCCCATAAAATTTGAATGTCATAGCACATTCCCTCTTGACATGAAAATTCAAAAACTCTTCTAAAGGGAATTTTTAAAAAATAAAGAAAAACATAGGAAATTGGCCGAATATTAGGCCTATAAAACTTATTAAATGTTACCATTGAAGGGTTTTCTTTACATAGAAATAGGCTTTTGTTCCTATTCCCCAAAATTATTCACTTTATAGCTAATTTTCTGACATATGTAAATAGCCGTTCAAGCTACCTTTATATCGGAAGTTACCCTGAAAAGACGCCCCTTTTTCTAAAGATGTCGACGACGCCAGTGGGCCAAAATTCAACCCTTTTTCGACATTTTTTCTGACGAGCATGCGTACCACTGAAGGCAATGTGTTTTGAACTCGCCACCCAAAAATGGTGGTGTTGTTACACTTTTCCAAACTTCATCTTGTTTAATTCATGATATCTTTACAAAACAAGAAGTTATTGCCATGCTTATGGTGTCATTTTGTAGCGTAAGATTTGCCTTAGTAGGCCTGCAAAGGAGAATAAGTTACCACGAACAGTTATTGAGTTATGGCTGTTTGAATCCAGAGCAGCCAAGGTGGAGGAAGCGGCGGTGGAGGAGGCGGCGGTGGAGGAGGCGGCGGTGGAGGAGGCGGCGGTGGAGGTGTGTACAAAGTCTATTGGAATTGGGCAATTCCACATGAGAAGAGGCAAAAATGGAGAATTTGAAAAATCATTATATCCAATTTTATTACAATGTTTTAGATTCATAACATTTTTTTAACTATATTCTAAAATTTTACGCACAAATATATGAATTAACAATATTGTTAAAAATACTGTCCTTGATCCATCAGTACGGTGTCGGTGCCAGTTCAGTCGTCATGCACACAAAAAGTCGCGTCAAAAAACTAATTTATCTCCGCAACTGAAAGTGAAAACCTGAGTCCTGACAAAAATGATTTATGGCTTATTAGTTTTCTTTCAGTTAGCTCTTTAAAATAGCACTAATTTAATGACAATGTCACAATCCAAATAAAACATATTTTTTTGTTTACCAAACACTATTAACAGCTAGACTTGGTCAAGTCCTTCAGGTGTCCCTTTATCATGTTTATCTTTAGGCCTATATCTTTGGCTTGGGATGGTAATCTTATTCCTTAAGTTTTCCCATTTTTTTCATGTTTGTTTTAAATTTTAAATTTCTTTTATTTTTTATTTTAGATTTTAATTTAAATTTTCATTTTATTTGTTTTTTAATTTCAGTTTGTATAGTTTTTAATATGGAAGGTTAGATTCCATTTTCCATGTTTAATTTTAAATACTTCTTTTTCCATTTTCATCAACACCACAAAGATTCTCAAAATAAAACTGATATTGCCCTTAAGATAACAGCATGTTACTGATGTATACATCAAGGCTTGTCAAGTTTATCCATTTCCTAGGTCAAAGTCATTCCAAGTCCAACTACTTCAATACTTCAAGGTCCTAACTAACTTAATCAAAATTATTTATCCACTTCCAACATAGACACTAAAGATATGCTTCCAACCACCAATATTATTCTGCTTCCCTGTATGTACAGAGATCTATGGCCAGCTAGTAGATTTACACTTTCAGGAATACTATAATACAAGGGGAGAGGAAACTTTTTCATGGAATACTATAGTATACAACAAGTACAAGGGATGAGGAAGAAAACATGTTAGACATTTAGGCCTATATGCTTTTACCATCAAAAGCCTGCCATGGGCCTCAAACTGAGGCTAATGTAATTAACAGCAAACTAACAACAATGTCAACTCAATGAAATCAGACAACTATGTATAGGTAATGAAATGGAGTATTGGTCTGGAAGCTCAGACTACCAAAAATATGGATCCTGCTGATTATCAACGTAGAAGTAGAACTACAATATTTTGTTGACATTGTGTAGAAGTTAATGTACGACGAGTTTACAACCCTGTTGAATTCGGAAGATATTACATAAAATACTCACGCAATGGATTTCCCAGACGCTTCACGAGATACGATTCGCCAATTTTCACTCCATCTGCATTACTTAATTCTGTCGACTTATCAGCATTCCCTTGTGGAATGTTTTCTTTTACGTCTGCCGCGACTTTGTCGGTCATTTTTGCGTTAAAACTCTCAGAAATGTCAGAAAACACGCCAAATTTTCTTTGTCGAAGGCTCTCTTTCGCATGATACGTGATCAATATTTTGTTCAATATTGCAGATTTTTAAATAGTCATGGGCGCTATGCTGTTTTGATGCAAATAAAAAAATAGTATAAAATGAACATAAGCTCTATATTTCAAATATCAACAAAGAGATGTGTACTTTGTATAAAAAACTTAGTCTTTATTACATAAAACTGAATTTATTAAACACAACACTGATGTTCGAAACTAAATAAAATTCGCCCAACCCTATGCAATTAATTAAATTGTCAATATCACGGATTAAAGAAAGCCGATATAATCAATAAGTTGCTGCACCTAAGTTTACACCTGAAATACACCCAAAAACACCCAATCTCCGCCCAATCTCCAGGAAGCACTTCCCGCGCTCATGCATATTACATATTTGCAATCAATAGCTATCAATGTAAAATAAAAAAAATACTACATGTACTCTCTGATCAACTTGATCAAGGACTATTTAAATAAAAATAGTCCTTGCTCTGATGTACTTGTCGCCTACCGAAGACCCTGTAGAGTACTGTGATTACAAAGTTTTCAAAACTGCCCCTTGACAAAGAACTGGTGTGGTGTGTGTGTGGGGGGGGGGGGGGGGGGGGTAACAGCCCGTATGAAATAAGGTTCGATAGTCCAAAAGCGTAGTATTTTCCTACACTTGAGGGGTCAATAGTCTGAATTTAAAAAAGGTCCGTCAGTCCGAAAATAGGGTTCGCTAGTCCGAATTTGAAAAAAGGTTCGCTAGTCCGAATTAAAATAACATAAGGTCCATTAGTCCGAAATTTAAAAAGGTCCGCTAATCCTAAGGTTCGTCAGTCCGAAAATGAAATAATTAAGGTTGTCTAGTCAGAAAATGAAAAAAGGTTGGCTCCGGGGGTTGGCTAGTCCGATGAAATAAGGTTCGCTAGTCCGAAAATGAAATAAGGTTCGCTAGTTGCAAATCAACCAAACAAATTATAATTAGTTCGCTGTTGCAAATCAACAAAACAAATTATTTTCCGGACTCAAGTATAGCGGACCCTATTTTTGGACTAGTGAACCCATTTCATTTTCAGACTAGCGAACCCCATTTCATTTTTGGACTAGCAAACCTTATTTCATTTTCCGACTAGTGAACCCTATTTCATTTTCTGACTAGCTAACCGTATTTCATTTTTGGATTAGCGAACCCGTTTTCATTTTCGGACTAGCGAACCTTTTTTCATTTTCAGACTAGCAAACCTTCGGACTAATGGGCAGTATAATCCTGTGGGGGGAGGAATCGGCAGAGGTGGGTTCAAGCCCCGGTGGCGGCATTGCCGGTCGGACCATGCATGTCTCCTTGGGCAAGAAACTTTACTCTATACTTTGATCAACACTAAACAGGTAGGAATTGTGAGGCTTTTCTTCATCCGCAAGTAATACACAAATAGCCAATACACGCGCGCCAAAATAAACTTAGAAATAAACCCGAGATCTGACCGAAATGAAATCTCAATGCTTTTAAATAGGGGAAGATTTTTGCCTAGCAGGCAATGGTATCGTATCACAGTGAAAACCACAGCAGCGTAAAAAATGACGCTCGATAATTGAATTGCTCTAATCACTAACAGCAGGTGTGTCGTGTTGTGTCAATGCAAATGAGTGGCTTTCACTTTTAATGACAGAGTGACAATTCCCAAAATGTATTATATCCGTCCTCGGGCGTAAGTCTGGTTGACCAAGTGTCGCCACTGATTTCATGTTAGGTAAAACATGACGATATGCGATTTTCAATTATTCTTTTTAATTACTTCTGATTTTCCAATAATCGTGAAATTTGCAGGATTTCATATTTTTACTATGTAGTTTGAAAATATTAAAACATACAAATATTTTTTGGACTCTGGCCGAAAATACACTGGACTGAAAAAGGTGTTTCGGACAACTGTAGTGTGGGAATATATTGACCACCTCTACACTGAATAGTATGCCATACGGGATCAACAAGGATATAGCCAACATTTACATACCCCAGGGGAGGTGGGCAGTTAAATATCAAATACAAGACTCGCACTGGCGTTTACAGTGCACAGTATCAATTCTGCACCCATAAATAACAAAGCAGCAAGTATTGCATAAACAATAAATTTAATCTCCAGACCCAAGGTTCTACCTGCAAATGCAAACCTTTGGAATGGTGAATAAAACAAGCATTAGGATTTGTTAAAAATTTACCAACAATGTAAGACTCATTTACACCACAACAAAAACAACTACATAAACAATTATTTCTCGTTTTATTTTTATTTTCACTCATAACCACCCATCCCATAGTGCAGTTTGCAAGCAACATCTTTAGTATAAGTCAGTCACAAACTAGTCGTAAATTCTTATTACATGTATTATAATACGATATGGCATCACAAAATGAATATACACACAAATATTAAGTAAGGGTCTAGTTTTGCCTACATTTAGAAAATATAAAAAAATTCATTATTTCTTTGACATTTTTTACAACTTTTAATTATTCTATGTTTGGCTGATTTTATGATCTGGTTAATAAATTTACATACTCCTGTTTTAGAGAACATTGAATTTATACATAGAATACAAAGAAAACAAGTCATCAACATTTGTTTTTTGGTTTGTTTGTTTTTTGCTAAATTTACCAAAAACTAAGGCTGTGTTCACACATACTAGTCATGAATAATGTTGAGCGGCTCTAGAACGAGACAAATTTGCAGTTGCCTTTACACATGAACATGACTTGCCCGTTAAAATTAATGGTGCGTACCTTTAGTCAGGAGTGAGGCATAATTGTGTTCACACCAAGGAATTTATATAGGGGAACCAGTTTTCTCCACCATCTTGTGTCGCTCATGGAGCAGAGTTATTGTACCTCCGGATGAATTCTGAGTTGGGCCCGATATCCAAGCAGATCGCGTAAATCTTCACTTGACGCTTATACAGCGTGTGCATTTTGTTTCATGCGCAAACCGTGTCTGCGTTTCAAGTAGCGTGTATTGTGACTTGCTCTGATCAAAGTACGCCAATTTTCCCGCTAATCCGTTGCGAAGACTCTCGAAGTGAGGCACGCGGAGCCGTAAAATGCCGAAGGTACAATAACTCAACCTCCATGAGCCACAATCCAAGATGGCTGCCGTCCTATAGGATTTACACGGTGGTGAAATCAAAATGGTGGAGAGTACCGGTTCCCCTTTATAAATTCCTTGGTTCACACTGGGAATTATGTTTACACCATACTGACATGAGCAAATATAGTAAGAGCTTAGAAACAAAAATTGATAAGCACCATCTCAGTGTTGAACTGAATTTACCACCCTGCAAAAAGTGGTGTTTTGGTTTTTGCAAAATAACAGGCCTGGGAAAAAATGTACATGATTTCCCAGTAACCAAGAACTGAGATTTCCACATTTCCCATATTGAACGGCTGCAAAGCTTACAAATTTCCCACGAGCTTCATGAATTATTAAGTTTTTCCAGGCCTGGCAAAATAACATCAAGTTTTGGCGGCTTAACATACTGGTGATTGTCTGTCTTTGCAAAATAAGTATTTTGATATTAAAATTTAGATAATGCAGGCCATATGGTGGACCAAAAAGATCAAATTTTGGCTTTTATCAGTTTTTGCAAATAAGCTCTCCACACTGTAAAAATCATGCCATTTTACATCATACATTGAACTGATATGAGCAAACATTGTAAAAATCATGACACAACATAACATTTCAAATTAACAAAATCAATCAAAATTCAAAAACCACAGGTCTGCTGCAATGTATCTTAACCTCAAAATACAGTTTTGTTTTGTAATGCTACCATAGGTGGGAATAATTTAACTTGAACGAAGCTTAACAATTATTTTTATTCATAAATTGATGCGATTGCTATATTTGAGCGCCACTTTGGGATCATAAGGGAATACTTGTATGTATGTACATAGTCATATATTGCGCACAAGGAGGTGAGGTGCGTGTAGAAAAGAAAAAGTAATACACCACATACTAGTACAGTGGAAACCAGTTAACACAAAATCACTGCGGCCAAAGAGTTTAGTTTGGGTTATCAGGATTTTGTGTTATCCAACTGATTTTACATAGAAAATCAATACTTGGGACCCAACAAACATTTTGTGTTATCAGGGTTTTTGTGTTAATGAGGTTTCACTGTACTAGTAGCAAGTTGCAAATAGTATACCTGTCTAGCATGTAAGAATAACAAGTCGTCAAAGATACAAGGGAAACTCATTATAACAAAGTTGCTGGAGACAAGATGTAATATGTTCCAATTACACAATTACCATGCACTGTATCCTTATGTTAATACTGGATCATCACTGGTATATTTTAATTCTGAAGTTTGATTGACATAGCATTAGTAAATTTGATTGGAAAATTTACCTAATGTTGTCATCAGGGCTATAAATTCGGCAATAATCCGAGAATCCATTCTCGCAGAGATTCCCCGTAGAAGATTATGTAAGAATTCTCGTAAAGTAGGTGGGATACATTGTGAATGAAATGTAATACATGTAGAATCTTTGGATTCTACATGTATTACAGTTTGGATTATACCACTGGTAGATTTACGAGAATCCAATAAGATTCTCACAGCATTGGACAAATTTTTACCCCTGGTCATAAGTTTTCAAATAGCAATGGGCAACCACCATTTGAGATTAGAAGTGTCCCCAAAATATGCATCCAAAATAACTGCAAAGATGTACTAAATCAGCAAACATCAAAATTGAAGCATTCTTATTTTATCCAGACAAATCTGACTGACACAAGACTAATTTGAGCAATTAATTGATGATTAAAAATGTATCACACTTTATAAGCAATATAGTATTCAGAATTGAAGTCACTGCTTCTAATACAATTACATGAGATCACTGTTATATATAGATGTAAACTTTGGACCTTTGAAACAAATATTGATATATAACAATCACCTGCTTATCTGACCATGTGAAGAAAGTAAATACTGGTACAAATCTCATGATGACGTCACATAACAAGTAAATAATAAAAGAAAAAGAAACCCAGGCAAAGGTAAACAACCATTCCATTTTTAGACTGTAATGAAAACTCAAAAACAATCGCCTTTCTGATGATTACGATTGACAAGCCATGACTAGTTTAGGCAAATCACGGGCCGATTTCACTAACATTACTAAAGGGATGATCGCTAACCCCGTTTTATTCGCTTAACTTCCAAAAATGATCGCTAAATCGTTAAAAACATCCGCTATTTAGCAATCATTTTTGGAGTTAGCAATCAAAACGAGGTTAGCTACCATCGCTAAATGTGGGTGAAATCGGCCCCTGGTGTTAAACAAAAATAGATCATTACTCATTGATGTCCTTTTACTCATTACCACACAAAATACACATTAATGAAACAAATATAAAAAAAAAGTCAAAGTGATAATCTTTTGTAACATTTTCTATAAAATCAAACACTCCTTCAAATGGGTCAACCATCTGTTTATCTTTGATATTGATAACTTGAAATTTGATGATACGCTTACACAAACATGTACTAAAACCATTCTTTTTTCCCCCTCAAAATATCTGCAAAATTCAGCAACTGCTAAATAATAGTTTCCGTGAAAAGAATGGTAAATTATTGTATTTTACATTTATATAGATGTTACAGTAAGATATATAATCGATCGTCCGTTTCAAATCCAACATAAATTCATAGCATTTGCAATGATCCTTTTTCAAAATTGTTTTGATCAGCAAATATTCAGTATAACACAAAATATTGATTTAGTTAAATACGGTACTGTAAAACAAAAATACTTGCTAGCAATTTAATTTTGCTTATTTTGCTAATACCCAAAAATCGCATTAATATCAATAATGTACATTGATTTCAATGGCATGCTGATGCAATTAGTGAAATTTTAATTAAAATCCCGCCAAATGTTCCAGATTCTAAAAATTTTGAAAAATGTTATTTCCGCAAATATTTCTTGTTTTACAGTAATTTTCTATGTGACCATCCACAATATCCATATTTTTACTGCGACTTACATAAGCACTTGTAGTTCCTCATAACAAACAAGGATTTGGAAATGTACAAATTGGCTAGGGCAGTATGCAACATCATCCAAAAGCCGACTTCCATTCAGTTCGTGGTGGATGGTCACATGATTAAAAAATCTCTCGGATATAACGAAATTCGGTGAATTCCAAGCTGGAGCATCCACTCCATACAAAGTCTTTACATGACTGATCAAAAGTGGGTTTTTTCGTAGGCCTTTAAAAAAATATTCCAAACCACAAATTATTTAAAACATGAATTGGCCCAAATTCTATTTGAAGGGTTTTCTTGGTATGACTGCACCTACATTTGGACCTTATTTCTGTGGTATGTTTTTAAGCACCGACCAGAAGATGCATTAAACTTTGGAGGCTGATCTCAAAAACTACGATTGTGAGTGCATCAGAACATACAGCAGCCAGGACAAATTAGGCCAAAAAAAATAAATTGTTTGTTTGCCCTCCAGGGGAAAAATTAAAATTTTGGGTCGGTCGGTCGGTTTATCTTTTTTTTCTTTTTCTTTTTTTAATTCTTCACATTTATATTTTAAAGAATGCTGTCATTTCATGGATTTTATTGAAAATACCAAGCAATGCAGGGCTGTGGGTCATTATTTAGAGGAAATATGCATTTTATACTACTGAATGTGACTTTATACTGCTAAATTTTATGTTT
>JXSR01S010407.1:8546-29309 GCA_000969725.1 Ophiothrix spiculata
TGGACCCAACATTTGGTTTTTGCACGTCAGCGCAAAAACGCGAAGTAATTTTTCAACGCCCTTCTATGTATTTGACTAACTTTACCATAATAATACCCTTCTTTTGGTGGCAAAAATATTCAAATCGACCCACCTTTTCCCCTGCTAATTAGCATAAATAAGCATTTTCGAGGGCGCTCTTCAAATTGTTTTGCCCATAAAATCGTAACCGAACAACTTTTTTCAAATTTTATTTCAAGAATATGTTTGTAGTTTCATACTGCAAATATGAGCCACATTTTATTGAAAAATTCTTTTGGGAAGTGAGTTTTCAAATTTTTGGCAGGAAAATGTTGATGCGACACGGCAAAATTTGTTTTGGTTGCCATTTTGAAACGAATTGTCCGATTTTCAATTGTTTTTCTTTGTTTCAGTTCTTTTTAAGTACTTTACCAGTGACTAGAGTTTCAACGTAAATTTCCTTCGCGAAAGCGACTAACGGGCATGTGGACGACCTTGATCACTTAGTCAGTGTTCAATTTTGAACGTATGTAATCAAAATAACAACTTTTGAGCACCTCAGTGTCAGCCCAGCCAACACCACTCCTCGGGTCCCATCAGGGTCCACAATGGGCTATTGTGGGCAAGTATCTGGGTCCCATGTGGGCTTCCCACATGGGACCCGTTTCATGTTTGGCTAGGGGATCCTGAAGGGTCCTAAGTGGGATTGCCCATATGGGCCCCATGTGGATTTACAAGGGACCTACATGGGTCCCATACAACATATATTTATGAGCCCCATGTGGGTCACTAATTGACTATTTACCAAACTATTCAGGACGTACAGACGAACTAATCTCTTACTTAGGCCTAGTAAGATGTGGAGTTCTCTGTTGAAATCCCAGAGAGACACAGGGAATCATGCTTGTCAACTATGACTCTTACCAAGTCATTTTGAACATGCAAGAGAAAAATATAACACAAAGCTAAACCTCAGCAGCTTATAAAATAATGAAGTATATAGATTCTCTGGTGTCATTTGAGAAACTTCCAGTTTCAAATAATTGATCTTGAAATAGGATTGTTTGTCAACTTTATTAGCATTAGAATTGATATATACTCTAAATATAAAAATAAAATATCATTTACCACCTTCATAAAGATAAAAATGTACTAAACACCAACTTCTTCCCAGAAAACAATCACCAGTTAACAAGCTCCGCCCAAAAGGACAAGCCCATATAAAGCCCATGATTGAAACCATTTGTGGGCCCAAATGGGCCCTTGATGGGGGTAACATGCATTATTATGGGCTTCCCATGACACGCCCACTAAGTCTCATAGCCCATGTTTAGCCCTGATGTAACCCCAATATGGGCAGTTCACATGGGGCCCATCTTTTGAAACCCATGTGGGCCACAAATGGGCTACCAATTTTATCCCCAGCTTTGGTTTCCCATACCTAACCCTGATATTGCCCACGTGGGTCCCATACTAGAGCCCAAATGCAGTCCGTGTCCATGTACGCCCATCGTGCCCACGGTTAACCCACGTGGGCCCCATGATTTGTGTTGGCTGGGGGCATCTTTTTATGCATTCACGTTTTGACACGTGTTTAAACATTTTAATTTGAACACAACAGACGCCAGAGTCAGTGTTCAATTTTGAACGTATGTAATCAAAATAACAACTTTTGAGCATCTCAGTGTCAGGCATCTTTTTATGCATTCACGTTTTAACACTAATGTTCAAAATTGATACATTTTAACACTGCACTAACTTCAAAAGAACACATGCGTTCTTTCAAAATTAGTGTTCACAAATGTTAAGTATTCCTTTATTTTTGACAAGTTGAACACTTGTCTGGTGTTAAAAAACGTGTAACAGTTTTGACCCGTGTTATAAGTGTTCTCTGGCATTTGCAGTGAATGACCCGATGATTATTATTGTATCAAATGCCACAATAATGCCACGGTACATTCTGTTTAAACATATTAAACGAAACTGATTAATGCAAACATCTGCACAGGCTTTATCAATATCCGCACAGGCTGGATTTATTAATTCCTAATGAGAATTAATATTAGCTGACACAATAACCTGCAACAAGGTAACACATTGGGATGAATACTAGCTAATACTCCTCATTTAATAGTGTAAAATCATCTATATAGTAATCACTCGTAGTATATATATGCAAATATAAAAATGTAGACAACTATGTGGTATTTTGTTTAAACTTAACCTAAAACTGTCACTTACGTCCTGTATAAAGTATAATCTGAGTTATGGAAATTATGCTAAACTATATACATGTCTATATGCCGATAAAATCAAACATCACTTTCAAGAAATTCGAAATACATTTACTTTAAAATTAGTAAATAAAACGAGAAAAATGAATTTCAATTAGATGCACGAAAGGGACAAGATGTTTACACGTTGAATACCCTGATAAAACAACAAGCATCGTAAAACGAGAAGTAGAAGCTTTCGTATTTCAATGGGTCTATTATACAAATATTTACTGACTTGAAGATCTCTGGTTAAAACTATGAACCTGAAGTGACTAAAATTGCTATTTTACTGAGAGGCGCAACCCCGAAGCAAAATTTTAGTTACTGAAGGTTCATAGTTTAATCCAGAGATCTGTAAAAGTCAGCATATATTTGTTTTATATACCGCATTAATAAATTTTTGTTTTTATGTAAATTTTATGTGCCAAAAATTTTGATTTAGTAAATGTTCTAAGAAATACCCTCACACAATGCTTGCAAAGAATGACTGCGTAGGTAACTGCGCGCAATAGCTTGTGCGTATTAGTGCGATGCGCGCGTAATTTCGTGCGTAAAAGGCATATAAGGTAAATGCCGTCAGCGCTAAATAGTATTTTCAAAAGTGCTAAATAGTACTTTCACAAGTACTATTTAGGGCTTTCCATGATCTAGTTATAGCTATTTGAAATCATGTGATCATGGTTTAACCAATCAACTCTGTTAAATTTATTAATGTGGTATATAAAACCAAATATGAGGTCATTTATGCTGTAATGTTTAGCGACATGATATCTGCGCATGTTGGCAAAACAGTTTTGAATTGTTTTTCTTTAAAACTATCCTGAATTAACGATAGTTTACAAAATTAAACCCAATTTTGATATTTTGTGTACATATTTCAATACAAACTGGTCTTGGGAATATAAGTTCTTTAAGTTAAAATTTTGCGGTTGACACATCAGTTGGTGGATTTTCGTAGATTGATGGAAGGCTACCTTTTGATTACCTTTTGGAGGGCAAAAATGGCCACCATTCACCTATATTTTATTTTTCAATATTTCAAAGAAAAAAATACATGTATGATAAGAATCAAAAAAATTGAGAAAACCGTCTCTGGACGTTTGTTTCTAGATTCTAAAAAGTACTTAAGTACAAAATGTACATATTTTGGCCCTAAAGCCAGAATACTAGGCTTTTGGCAAAAATCAACATCACCATCGTGTTCCACTTCGGTTCTAAAAATGTATACTTTCACATGGATTTAATTCTTAGTTGACGAGTTACAGGGAAAAACTGTTGCAGAAATGATGGGTTAACACCAACCTTAATACATTAACAGTCTGTCTCTGTAAGAATGAAACATATTCAAGGGGGTTGTGATTCATGGGTCATCAGATCAATTTATAAAAAAATGCAGTAATACACTATTATACGATAACACTACACTCTTAAAAAGGAAGGATCAAATTTGATCCCATAAAGTATCAAATATGAGCTTACCCTTTTTGGGATCAATTTTGATCCAAATTCTCCTCAAATTTGATCCTTTTTGGATCAAAAAGGAGTGTATTTGATCCGAAAAGGATCACTTTGAGGAGAATTTTGGATCAAAATTGATCCCAAAAAGGGTAAGCTCATATTTGATACTTTATGGGATCAATTTGATCCTTTCTTTTTAAGAGTGTATATCTGAATCCCCAGATTTTTCCCATTTTCGGTTTGACCCCCCACAAATGAAATTTTGGGTTGTTTTTACCCCAAATTGCAATATTTTTTTCCGCCAAACCGAAAACGGCAAGAACCTGGGGGTTGATTTATCATGTTTATAGCGTTTTTGTATGGTACTGTATCACTGCATTTTTTTATACATTGATCCGATGACCAATGAATCACCACATGGTACATCCTTACAGAGACAAACTGTTAATATACAACATTGAGAAAATATATTTTGGACAAAAATGTGGCAAAAATGTCTAGTATTTTGATCATGCTCATACATTATAATTAAAATCCATACGTACGAGATGAGTTATTTATTATCTGTCATCATTGTTGAGCTCATCATACATTATCTAATAGAATCAAAGATTTTCGAAATATTTAACCTACACGTAATTTGTCATTATGTTTCCATGACAACTAATGGAAATCACATTTTTACCCCTAGATAACAGAACCAGGGGTTTTCAGAATTGTCATTTATCTTTATAATTATAATCAGTTTGCCATTATGCTACTTTAAGCTGAACAGTAATTACCCTAAATACGATTTCTTTTGCAACAAAATACAGATGGGTATTAAATGGAATCTAAGTTAATAAAGTTTCACATAATTTGTTTATTTTACCCCTTACATTTGTTTATAGGTATATTTTAGGGTCTACCCACATTGTTTGTATAAATAGGAGCTCAATGTTCAGAAGGTATTTATTTCAGTTATAACTAATTATTGCACAACAACATTTTTTTATTTTCTTTAGTAAATATATTCTTCTTGGAAAACCTATGCAGACGCAAACACTTATAATTATGGGTGATTCCAAAGTAACGTTTGTGACCGAAAAATGGGAAAATTTCAACTTTAAATGGCCACAGAACCTAGCATAAACATTATATCAACGAGTTTGTTGTTGATTATGGTGCTCACTGGTGGGATCAAGACATGCAGGTGTTTAAAGATTAAAATAATTGCCAAAATACTGAATAAAGTTCATGTAACGTTTGGTAACGTTTGTGATCTCGCACGGATATGGTTTTTTGCTCCAAATGACTTCAAAGTAAAATAATTTCTCTGACATGTTAGCGATTTTTTATTGCGCTTTTCACAGATGATTGGTAACATATTTACAAATAGTTCATAAAAGTGGTAGGAATTTCTATCGTCAGGATTTCTTTTAATGCAATGTTTTGTTTGGTAACGTCTGGTAACGTTTGTGACATTTTGGTGTAACTTGTTGGTAACGTTTGTGACATTTTTGAATGAAA
Source organism: Ophiothrix spiculata (assembly GCA_000969725.1). Lineage (NCBI taxonomy): Eukaryota > Metazoa > Echinodermata > Ophiuroidea > Amphilepidida > Ophiotrichidae > Ophiothrix > Ophiothrix spiculata. The sequence goes on from JXSR01S010407.1 coordinate 13,790, forward strand.
ACATGTGCTCATTCATGCACGGGTAGAAAAAATTCAAAATTTCTGATTAGAAAATACTTTTCACATACCGAGTAACAAAAGTATAACTGAAAAAACTGCTCATATGGTCGAATAAAAAAGCTGATTTTTTGCTTGAAATCAAAAAAGGTTTAGTTTTCACTGGAATGAGCCGTATGTCTTAAAATAGTCCTACTGTACTTCAGAAAACAGTTCTACACCCTTCGTATCAAGTTATTACATATTGCTTAAGGCTTGTGTTTACCACTTTATTAAAACAGTTTGTTGACTGAATCAGATATCCACGAGTCAATAATTCAATAATGTGACGAGCAATAAGGCAACGACACCACTATCATACACTATGTCAGGTGTTGGTTGACGGATATTGCTGTCTGCAGAATGACATGTGATACTTTATGATGAGCAAAATATTACGTCACTATCATGTCTTCATCATCTCCTACCATATGACTGTATTATGAAGAGTGTTTTTTTCAAAACTCACTTAGGCCACTTTGACTCATTCTGAGAAAATAATGTTGTTTGTGTTATGTTTTTGCGAATTAAATCTGAAGTTAAAATATTCAACCATCCAGAATCAGTTATATTAAAGGTGAAAACATAAAAATATATTGTCTTTTTAAAAAGAAATGGGAACTTTGAAAAATGCAAAAATGCAAAACTCACTAAGTCCAGCTATATTCGTGGAGTTAGTGAGTTTTGGAAAAACATGATTTTACGATAGAACATTAAAAATAATGAAAACTTTACAATAAACCTTAAAATATTTATCAAGGTATATTTACATATGAATGTAAACACATTTTAACAGTTTTTACCGGTGGGAGGCTAACTCTTGTTTGTTTGGGTAGGTACAACTCGGACCTGGGAATCCATAAACATATTTAAGGGTGCCATTTCCGAAAAATGTATATATCAATGTTTACATTAAGTTATTATATTGTAGTATCCTCTTCCAACATGTTTTTAATTTAATTTTAACCAATTAACCTTGGTCTTTGAAATACATTTTGCGAGTTTAAAGGGGAACAATACGTTACTCAATTTTACGTTTTGCAAGTTTATTTTGTACCATATGTTTTCAACAAAGTCCTTAAAGTTAATAAAAGTATACATTTCCAGAAAGGAATTTTTACAAGAAACATGATGAGGACGTTGATTTTTTGACCAAAAATAACATGTTTTTGAGAAAATCACAAAAAAAACCCCATTATTTTGCCATTTGGGCTTTAGGACAAGCTAAAAACAACAAATTAAAAAAAGACGTCTGAATGGGATTTTTAATTTAAAACACTTATTCATGTTGTGTCATTTTTATTTTTGAGAATTTTGACAAATGTTGTGAATTTCATGCCAAATAAGGTCAAAAAAGACCAAAAATGGAAAAAAGGTGAATTTTTGACCTTATTTGGCATTAAAATAAAAAAAATCGACGGGTCACTTACATTGATGGAAGGTACAGTTATGTTCAGAAGGTATTTGTTTCAACTATTGCACAACATCAAATCTGTATATTCTCAAGTATGTATATACGGTATATTCTTCTTGGAAAACCTATTCAGACGCAAATACGTATGTCTTAAAAAAAGTCGTACTGTACTTCAGTAAACAGTTCTACATCCAAGTTATTACATATTGCTCAAGGCTTGTGTTTACCACTTTATTAGAACAGTTTGTTGACTAAATCAGATATCCACGAGTCAATAATTCAATAATATGACGAGCAATAAGGCAACGACACCACTATCATAAACTATGTCAGGTGTTGGTTGACGGATATTGCTGTCTGCAGAATGTCATGTGATACCTTATGATGAGCAAAATATGACGTCACTATCATGTCTTCATCATCTCCTACCACACGATACTGTCGTCGATATAGTTTGCTTGGCGTCGATCTTTTGAGTATTTATTACGAATATGCATATACTGGGTAATGTCTTTCATTAAAAATGTCACACCAAGTACCAACTAGTCGTTTATCAAAATTTTGAAAATTTTAATTATGGGGTTAAAATCCATGATCAAAGTAGGATGCGTATTTGACAAATGTATTCCAAACTCGGAAATGATTTTAGGGTAAATATTCCGATCAAGATACAGCATTTTGAATCTGACGTCAATAACTCCCCTATCTGGTAAGCCGCCTGTCCCAAATGATTTTCTATTTGCATTGCATTGGAAACCAAGCGAGACCTCGGAGAAAAGAAAGCAGGTCTGGTATGAATATTTCATATTTGAATATATTTTTTTCACGACTTTGATCTGTTTCATCAAGTTTCTTCAATGTTGTCACTAAAGGGAATATCATGAGAATAAAACCAGTACAAAAGGCATCAAACTAGCGAATAAAGCTATCCGGCAGAAATTGCCTATCTTTCTTAAAGGAGCTTGGTCCGATTACTTCAACTTTTTTTCAAACTTTCAGAGGTTTTGGTACCCGAGTATTGCTCATATTTTTCTCATAACCCATGTAAAATTTTACGGCTGAAACATGTTTAGTTTTGGAGATATAGTAAAAATATGTCTAATTTTGGTAACCATAAGTAAATTTACAGAGTAAAATATAGGCAACAGTGAAATACCAAATTGCACATAAAATCATAACCGCTGGACCGATTCAACTGAAATTTGAAACTGGAACTTCCCTAGTGGTAATCTTTCATATGAAACAGAAAACTAAATTTTGAAAAATCGGACCATGCTCCTTTTAGTAAAGTAATTAAAAAAAAAATTTGCATGGAACGAGAAAAGCATTTTATACTATGGTCACAATTGATCGTATGGCGTTCTTACGAATGGTTACGAATTTGCGTAGAGCGTACGCGTACTGACATTTTTAAAACCATCATTTACGAACTTCTTTTGGTCTACGGACACAGTTTTGCCAAAATCCGATTTTAAAAGATCAATAAAATGGTAAAAATATCATCAAAACACTGTTCGTAACCACTCACACAGAGTATTGTGACGATAATCTTAGTCTTATGCTCAATCGTTATTATGTTTTGATCAATTTTATTGACCAAAGCCTAATTTTGGTCAACCTAATTTTTCAGCAAAATGACAGTCACTGCAAAGGATGTAAAAGAGATTTAGGCCAAGTAAAAAAAAATATTATACAAATACAACATGGTTTGAAGGGAAGTATCGCAAAATACTGTCCCCGAGGTGTTGGATGTTCGAGATTTCCTCCCGAGGCGCAGTCTCGATCATCCAAAACAGAGGGACAGTATTTTGCAATACTTCTCCGAAATAAACCATGTTTTACTACACCTCAAAAAAGTCAAAATATAACTTGGAAATAAATCCTAAAAGTTTAGTACTTTGCCGTGCGCCATACGGTAGTACTATGTGGAAGTTTTTACTGCTTTCCCTGCGTTAAAAACAATGTGCTTCATTTTTTTCCCTCTCAAACTGAACACAGTGATACACCAACTCAATTAAATTCATATTCTAAAAAAAAATCCGTCATTCCGTTTCAAAATGGCGGCCAGATTTCTAATTTGTGTCAAATTTTCATTTTTTTCAAAAAAATTCCCGCCAAAAATTGTAAATCTGCTTTCCCAAATTGTTCAATGAAAATTGGCTCATAATAGCAGATTATAATTACAAATATATTGCTGAAATAAAAAAATAAAAAAGTTGTTTCGTTTCGGTTTTAGGGACAAAACAAAATTTGAACCATGACATTTTACCAGTTTATGCTAATTATCTCAAAAACGACGCAACCGATTTGAATTTTTTTACACCAAAACATGCACAACCCCCAACTTGACAATTACATAAAACAGCTTTATTGGGTTATGTTGCGTTTTTGCGCTTCGCGCGAAAAACAAAATCCAGGAGCCATATGGACCCCCCCCCCCTAATGCAATTAAGTGTTAATATCTACCCAAAACAACGGTAATAAGCTAAAATATCACTAATGACAGGTGGTGCTTCATTTTTAATACTTTATCACCTTGTTTAGACTTTCGCCAAGGAAACTCAACTTTGTACTTCGTACCGAGTTTTTTTTTTCAGGAAGCTTATCTTCAACATGGCTTCAAGATGTTTTTGAATACAGGAGGAAGACCTGAGTACCCGGAGAAAAACCTGCGGAAGCGAGCATGGACTGAAAACCAAATGCATATTGGGTTTGGAAGATTGGGAAAAAATCATCTCAATAACTTTAAATGCACAATCGGTACCCGGCTTAGATCTTTTTATTTTAAAATATTTCATAGAGCAATTGCTTTAAATAATTTTCTGTTTAAAATTAGTAGATAACATTCCCCTAACCGTTTTCTATGTGGGAAATTTCCTGAAACATATGATCATATTTTTTGTGATTGTAGATTGTTAAACCTATTTGGGGAGATATTATTGACATTATTGTTAACAAACATGACAATGATTTTTCTTGTTCAAAATTTAACACGATTTTTGATATCCTGTGGGAAAAATTTCTTTAACATTTATTTTTGAGCTTAAAATATTATGTTTATGTTAGTAAATTCCAAGATAAAAAAACAAATGTTGCTGGTTAGGATGAAAAGAGAAAACGAATAAAATTTTAACGCTAAAAACGAGGGTAAATTACGGTTCCAATCATTTAAAAAAAAATTAGGTTTGATTTTTAGGGGACAGTTCGGTACTCCGACAGGTTATTGATCCGACAGTTTTATGATCCGACGGTTTTTTTCTCCGACAGTTTTTTTTTTCCGACAGGTCATTTGCCCGAAATACATTTGAATGGAATGTTTTTAATTCTGATAGTTTTTTTATCCGATAGGTTTTTGATCCGAAAAATTATAATCCGACAGGTAATTATTCCGAAAGGTTTTTGTTCCGATAGTTCAATATTCCGACAGTTTTTTTTCTCCGACAGATCGTTTCTCCGACAATACGGAGTATCAACTTGTCGGAGAAAAAAACTGTCGGATCAATTGATCCAATACAATCTACAAAATACGAAATCACCAATGCTCATAGAAAACTATGAGCAAGTTGATTAAAAATACTGTTAGATAAAAATCATATATTATTGTGCAAAATTTAAATAAAACATTTAAAATTTTACCCCTCTGCTGACCATGTTCCCTATAAAAGCTATGTTCCTATTTTACAGTAGTCTTGGTCAAAGACAGGATTTATGTTACGATCACTAACATCGAGTGCCGAAGGCGCGAAACTCGCCGGAGTCCAGGGATTTGCGAGCAAATCATGTATCCAGGCATGGTTCCATATCTCGTGGTGGTTCGTTTGTGTTTGTATTATCATGATTATTGTACAGATACATGGGCTGTAACACTGACTAATTTGACAGCGATTATATGTTTAGTATTAAAGTTTGGGCTCTTCTCCAATAAAGCGTGCAACTTTGGTTAGAGAAATTTTAAAATTTCGACTACTAATAACTCATGAAAAACATACAAAATCATAAACTCTTATGGGTTCTGAAGAAGAAACAGTGCATGGGAGATGTTTAAAAATACTTGATTTTAGTTAACCATTGTATTCCCTATTCTCTAAATTACGTATCTGTCGCTACGTATCTGTTTAAATCTTCTCTTTAATATTCATTTTTGAGAAATTTTGTTTTCTTACGAATTTGATTTTTACACTAAATTAGGAGCTCTATACATACTACACTGTGATGTAGTGATTTTGCCCATAGTATACTGCGTTTTGCCAGAAGGCAGCAGAATGTACATTACGTATCTGTTTCGACGTCACCGTCACATAGGTTTTTTTTTATTAATATCCTTGTAAATCGTTACTGTAAAAGTATAATTTAATTCTATATAACATATATGTTATGCAACACTCAAGTTTACTTGATAAATCTAATGCGGAATCATCCATCAACAGATTTATTTTGACACTTTGTTATCGATTTTAGAAATGATTACGTATCTGTTTGCAATATTGGCGACATGCTTTCAAAAAACTCTTATGCCATATCAAATACTTAATATGATTAAACTTTATATGTCATTATCAATACCTATTACGGGCTCTTATATAGTGTGCATTATGTTTGATATGCTCGAAAGAACGGGGGAACATAATACAGAAAAAGTATGGCTGGCGACATACGGAAATTAAAGATGTTTGCATTTTCTGATTTATCGTTATCTACTTTCCTGGCATGTTAATATGTTAAGCTTCACACATGTTACTAATGTGACTCTAGTGTATTAACCTTAACTCAAATCATTTGTAATAGGCTTAACAACGTTAAACAAGAAGCACGAACATAAGCGACACCAAAACGGCAAAGTTGCAAACTTTATCGGAGAATGAGACTTTGGTCACATTCTGCCAAAAGTCTTCACCAGAGATCTTCAACAGTATAAGTATTCCAGAACTTACACGTGCAGTATGAGTTTTACTCTTTTGCATTTTATTTAACAGAACAAGGGTCTATATGCAATTAATTTTTCTACATAAAGAACGAAGTTGAGTTTTATAAAATCGTCTGATTTTGCTTTGTGTTAGACCGTACAGCACGGCATCAAACATTGGATTACATAGAATTAGGATTCCCAGATCTGACAATAGTTTCCGGTTATAACATTCACTGCATACTCTTATTACAACAACAACGTATGTATTGTAAGGAACAGCACATATCAGCATAGAAAATACTAATGCAAAAAGCGTCAGAGCTGGTTTTAAGTATCGATTTCTAACACCATGATCGTCTGCATGCAATGAAGTAGATTGTTGGTTTGAATTTCCCGCCGAAGATCCCGAAAAATCACGCGATGGTGCGGCATGCTTAACACTAGAAGCTATCGTTGCATTACCAATGCGGCGATTTGGTTTCCTGATTTTTGTACTCAAAAAATATAGAAACGCGCAACTTAAAATTGCAACTAGAATACAGGGTATGATAAGGAAGATAATTAAAAGAATTTGCATAAAGGCAAGGCGCCTTGAAGGCGATAGGCAAGTTATGTTAAAATCAATGTTTGCTGCTAAAGAGTTTACGCTTTTTGCATAATCCCAAGTGCAAAATTCTGTCAGTGTAGGAATCAGCGATGTAATCCAACAGATAGCTATAACTATCTTCATACGTGACTTTGTTTGAGTTTTCATGTAGCGTGGATACGGCATAGAAACCAGAAATATTCTATCGAGGCAAATTGCAAGCAAATGAAAAGCGCTAGTTACTCCTGTTAGAGAACTATATGCGATCCAAAGACGGCATCCAAATTCACCAAAATTCCAGTATCCTACGGTATGATAATGTGTTAATATAGGATGTACTATTAACCCCTGTAGAAAATCCACCGCAGACAGGCTTAAAATCAACAGATCACTGGGTTTCTCTTTTAAACTCGGATCTTTCCAAAATGCTACAATAATTCCAAGATTGGCAAAGATTGTAAAAATTGTAAGAAATGAAAGCAAAAGGGCTTTCACGACATTATATTCTTGCATCTCACCGCGTCCATCGATGTTCGAAATATTGTAAATTTCATCCATCTTGACTAAGATATTGCCAATTAATAAACTGCAAAGTGGGTTAGCAAATCAGTGTCAACACGTCTAACACACTAATAATAATTACAATTATACTTCTGTGGATTGATATTAAATGGCGAGTAAACAAAGCAGAGAGCACAATTATTCCCAAGCAGGTGTCACCATGACAACTATTCAAAATCTGACTGGTTTTCCCCTTTTTGTGACTATGTTGAATGCTTAAATAGAATATCAATGTTAAAGGTGCAATTTATGATTCTGGTGTGCAAAAACCTCACCTCTTTTCTAGCTAAATCAAAAACGAAGGATACAACATTAATGTCTGAAAATGTCACTTCATTACGACAATTCGTTTTCAAGTTACAAACTTTTCAGCATTTAAACATTTTCCATAGCCTACTGTGTTGTAATTATTGTCATTAATTAAAAAATGACACATTTTCTCACTTTTCTCGAAAATGGAAGCATGTTTGAAAGAATGTCTTGGGATTTGTAACATAAACCAGTCAAGGATTCTTACCAGCAAAAAATCTCAATTTTGATAGAGGTGACCTTGAGGATGAAAAGTGGATCATGAATTACCCTTTTAATGATTACAATTACTTAGAATGAAAACTAGATTTAGGCTCTATAGCAACACGTCCAATTATTTGCATGATTAGTAAGAAATGGTTCGAATGCTCATTCCATTACTGCCCGGTTGCCGAAGTGATCCAAACTTGGTTATTTAAAAAGAAAAGCATTGAAATCTCAAGAAAAACATCCTTATATTATAAGGATAATTATAAGGATAGTAAACATATTTCTTAAATTAAATGTTGTTTTTCAATCCTATTCCCGTAGTAAAAAAAAAACTCACAAGCTCTTCACGATACAGTTTATCCTGTCTTCTTTATGCAGTCAGTAGGGTTGATATTTAGACAATGACAACAGCCCACCATCTTTTCTGAGGTCATTGTTTAAAATTGGAGGTGTTTGTTTTGGGCCGAGGTACTCTTCTGAGGGAGCGTAGCTCCCGAAGAATAGTACCAAGTTAATAACCGTCTTTCGACATTTTAATTGTTTTAAGCGTGATTTTATAAACAAATAATTTATTAATTTTTGTGGAAGTGAAGAATAAACAATTTCAGTTGTCTACAAGTTATGTGGACATCCATGCACACCCAAGAACTTTTTTAATATATCTGCTTAATCGCATGTAATTAAACAACAAGCAGCAACAATAATGGTCATTTGGGTGAAATTTCTGCGCCTTCAATTCAGCCCAAATTCAGTGTTAATCAGCCCTTTAACATGCGGAACTAATCATCTTTAAATACCCCGCGCATGTGTGGGTGCAAAATAACTCCTTTTTTGTGTGTAATATCCATTCAGATAATTGAAATATTGACCAAATTACTCTGTATTGACTGGCGGAGTTCTGCCATTAGTGCCGTGACTTTGCTATACTAAATTTACTGAAAAAGTAGGCTAACCTGCATTATTTTGTGGGGATGTAGGGAACTCAACCAGTTTATTTATCAACACTAGTAAGTCCGAGTCACCCAGCAAGTTCTCAGATATGCCTGTCGTTGATTGTTTCAATATAGCACATTACAAAATCCATCAGAGTATCCTCATACAGATAGTTTTGATACTAAACTTTGTTACATGTATGCCTATTAAAAAGAAAAACAATTTAATCCAAGATATATTGATTTTGGTTCACATTTTAATGTATAAATTATATAAATGTTTTCATTAAAAATTAAAGATTATGTTTGCGATATGGTATTCACTTTACATATTTCTGCACATAATTGTAAACTTGTAGGCTCTAGATAAATAAATTTGATTCCACTAGAGGATGATGCCAATAAGTGATAGGCCTACATGTTGATACAAAACAAATCAACATGTAAATAGTAAACAGCAAATTATTTGCAATGTTGAGAACATCTTGACACTTTAAAATAATGAAGCATTAGGTTGTAGAAAAGTGAATAATTTTAACAACGAAGCAACTTGGAGGCCTTAAGCAATAGCTCCTTTACACTTTTTATATGGGTTATTTTTGGTTTTTGTTTTGTTGTTCTTTCTTCTGTCGCTGTTGTTGTTGTTGTTGCTGTTGCTTTTGTTGATGATGATGATGATGATGATGATGATGATGATGACAATGATGATGGTGTGATGAATTTCAGTGACTGCAATTTTATTTTATAGTTATTCATTCCACTAATATGTCAAACAAAGTTTTTGTATGGCCATTTTTTCCGCCTTCGTGCACTGCCAAATATTGAAGGACTATATTGATTTAATCAATTAAATTAATATTCCCTATTTTACGGAATGGACAGCTCGAGAGACAGGGAAAAATTGCAAAAATAAAATGAATCTATTATAGTCGTAAATGAATTATCCCCTGACCTGCGTTCTCCAAAATTAGTTAAAATAGCGATACAAAAACCTTCAAAACTTTGCAACGGAAGGTCGGATTTGAAAAATTCAAACGGTTTTGGATTCCTTAGATCACCTGGAAAAAATTTGATGCATAATTTAAAAATCACCTGAAGTGTCTAATTATAAGAAGTCATTGTTACCTGATAATGACCGCGCAGTTGTTTGCGTAAACATGATGGTAAAAGTAGAAATAATCTTATTGCATTGGATCGCGCTATTACGCAGGTTATTAATGGGAGGTATCGTCACTTTTTCCGACAATTGTAGAATTGTTATATATAATTCACAACACAAAATGTTTATTTGTTTCTTCTAATCAACCTATCAAATCCTATGTGCTCAATTGAACGTCGATGTATAAAGATTCATCCCAAGACGAGCTTTTTTGTTTTGAAGTATTTTTATATTATTTCCTTATTTATCTTATTTCACATTTTGTCGACAAACCCAATTTATCAAATTGTAAAACTTGAAGTCATTTTTATTTAATTATTTAATTATTTAAACATTTAAATGTAGATGCATTTTTAAGAAATTGATCTTTGACCTATATATTTGAATTTAGGAATAATTTTTAACACAGATAGGAATTTATCTGTGATTTGAAATACTTTCGTAACAGGTTTACGAAGAGAATTCACCACAACTGATTATATTTTAACACTTAAGTGGTCAAGGTCCTCCACATGCCCGTTAGTGGTCATGTGGGGGGAGGTCCATATATGGACCCAAACCCGAAAGAGCGCTTTCGTGAAGGAATTTTACTTTGAAACTCAGGTCACAGGTAAAGTACCTCAAAAGAACTATAACAAAGAAAAAAAATGAAAATCGGACAAACCGTTTCAAAATGGCGGCCAAAACAAATTTTGCCGTGTCGTGTCAACATTTTCCCGCCTAAAAATTGAAAACTCTCTTCCCAATGGTATTTTCAATAAAAGTTGGCTCATATGTAACTACAAATACATTTCTGAAATAAAATTTGAAAAAAATTGTTCGGTTTCGATTTTATGGGCAAAACAAATTTGAAGAGCGCCCTCGAAAATGCTTATTTATGCTAATTAGCATGGGAAGGGGTGGGTCGATTTGATTTTGTTTTTGCCACCAAGTGAAGGGTATGGTAAAGTTAAACAAATACATAGAGGGGCGATGGCAAATTGAATACGCCAGAATAAGAACATCCCAACTCCAATAGCTCCCTTCTGTTAATTTTATTTATTAAACATGAATGCATACAAATTTATGAAAATGCTTTCACATCACTAAATAGCATTTCCATGTCAATATCCTAATCATACTGTCACATTTGACCTTGTTGTTGACTTGTTTAGACATTGTTAGATAATTGTTATAGTACATTGTTGCTATATTTAAACAGTCATTACAAGAACATCCCGACTCCACGAGCTCCCCTCTGCAACTATATGCTAGGAAAATTATCTAACAATGTCTAACAAAGTCAAATGTGACACTATGATCAGGATAAAGATATGGAAATGCTTTATAGTGATTTGAAAGCATTTTCAGAGATTTATATGCATTTATATTTTACATAACTTAACAGAAGGCAGCTCATGGAGTTGGGATGTTCTTATTCAACTACTTCGCGTTTTTGCGCTAACGCGCAAAAACAAAATGTTGGGTCCATATAGACCCCCCTTGACCACTTTAGTGTTAACCTCTATCTTCTAAAGTTGTTTTGCAAATAAAATCGATTATTCCTAAACTCTAGCATAGTTTTAGATTTAGAAAATAAAACGTAATTATGACGTAACGCCTTTGCCGATTTTTGTGATCTTGGTATCGATGGATAGGGGAGGACCATAAGCTACCATACCTATCTATTGATAGCAAAACCAAGTTCACAAAGGGTTCTGTTCCAAAAATTTAGGGATGGACGTGTTACAAAAAATAGCCTGGTTAGACGAGGGTTAATAATAATGTCATTATATACATGATATACTACACATGTGAATTTTTCTTACTTTAGAAATGTAAACAGCACACACAATCGATCGTACATGAACATGATAAATACATTTTTACTGTCGTATATGGGAAGAGCCTTTTAGAGCAAACTTTTGAATTTAGACTTGATTACTTTTCCAACCCGAGAGTACTATACGAACGCCTTGGCTGATTGTAGAGATTTATAAACTTAATTGTTCATTTTCATTCTGCATACTGAGTTGAAATGAACAAACTACACGGTTGCTCATATATATAGTTGGAATAAAAATGTTTTTACCACTTTTTTATGTAAAGGTCAATTTATGATGAAAATATCTGGAAACTCATGTTGCTTTTGGACAGATTTGATAGGTTATCTTGTTGGGTGTGAAATGGAACTCCGAATGTGATCAATTTTCTCATGTACTGGTAAGGGGGCAACAACAAAAATGGGTCAAAAACTTGATTTTTAGGTCAAGTTTGATTTGACCCCGCCTTGGTCAAGGTCACTTCACTACTCAAGTTGAGTAATCATATGGAGTAGAGTGATAAGCAGTTGATTGAATGTCTTGGTCACGCTTGACTGCGCCAAGAGAATGCTTGGAAGCAAAACACAAAATGATCCTTCAACGCCCCTCAATTTACAAAAATAGGGTTGTGGTGAACGTGGAATGGTCCCTGGCGGTATATGACATCTTCGAAATCTTTTAAAAGTGGTAAAAACATTTTTATTCCAACTATATGAGCAACCGTGTATTACAGCTACCTAATTGGGAAGAAAAATAATACCAACCAATCAGGGAAAAAAGTCTTGGCACAATTACCTGTGCATGTCATTGATTATGCACGCTTTCCTCGTCCCCCACTCAATGTTGATTCGAACACAAGGAGCATCTTAACATCCAACATTGAAACAGGGGCGGGGAAGGGGATGGTCGGAAGAGAAGAGTACTTTATTGCCTTCAACTTTACCCGTCTGTTAATGTAATTTCCAGTGTTTTAAAAGGATGAATGCATCTGAAAAGACTCAAAAGTTGCAACGACTTTTTTCCCTGATTGAACGGTACATTTTTATATCTGTTCAATTTTCCTGCGTAAATGACGAAGTTGAGTTCCATAAAATCGTCTAATTTTGCTCTGTGTTAACCCATACAGCACCGCATCGAACAATGGATTGAAAGAAGTTACAATGCCAAAATTTTTCAAGAGTTTAATGTTATAGCATTCAGTGCATATCCTTACAACAACTACGTATATATTGTAAGGAACAGCACATATTAGTAGAGAAAATACTAATGCAAAAAGCGTTACAGCTGGTTTTATGTAACGATTTCTAACACCATGGTCGTCTTCATTCAACGTGGCAGATTGCTGACTAGAATTTCCCGCTGAAGGTCTTGATAAACCACGCGTTGTTTCGACATGTTTAAATGTGGAAGGGGCTGGTCTGTTACCAATGCGACTATTTGAATTTTTGATTTTTCTCCTCAGACGATATAAAAATGCACAACTCAAAATAGTTACCAATACGCAGGGTATCATAACGAAGATAATTAAAATAATTTGCATAAATATGAGGCGACGGGGAGGCGATAGACACGTGGCGTTATAATCAATGTTTGCCGCCAATGGGTGTTTACTCTTCGAGTAATCCCATGTCCAAAATTCCACTGATGTAGGAATCAGCGATGTAATCCAACAGATAACTATAACCATCTTTATGCGTGATTTTGTTTGAGTTTTCATGTAGCGTGGGTATGACATGGAAACCAAAAATATTCTATCGAGGCAAATCACCAGTAAATGGAAAACACTTGTTACTCCTGTTAAAATACCAAATACAAGCCAAATACGGCATCCAAATTCACCAAAATTCCAGTACCCTACGGTATGATAATGTGTTAATATAGGATGCACTGTTAACCCCTGTAGAAAATCCACCGTAGACAGGCTTAAAATCAACAGATCACTGGGTTTCTCTTTTAAACTCGGATCTTTCCAAAATGCTACAATAATTCCAAGATTGGTAAAGATTGTAAAAAATGTTAGTGTTGAAAGAATAACGGCGTAAATAATGTTTACTTCTGGTTTTTCGTCGCTGGCAAATATGCCATCGATGTTTGAATCATTAAAGTCTCCATCCATCATGATTACGACGCAATCCAGCCGAACGTTATGGTCAAAATGATTAAAAAATGATGGTATGGCTAATTTAAAAATCCAAAACTGGGTTATCAGAATCAGAGCAATCTCGACACACTATAGCGGTAATTACAATTATGCTAACATCTCGGACTGCAATATGAATCACCATGGAAACATAAGCAAATCAGAAAATTGATTTAATTCAAGACACAAAAAGTGCATTTTCAAAAAATGTTATCCAATATAATAGCAATGATGACAATTCAGATTTTAAAATTAAAGAAATGTCCAACATAGCTTGTTCACACATAAGCGCAATACTATTCCATTATTCATGAAAAATGTCCATTCACAACCCCGGACTAAGGTTATATGATGAACAATTTAATTTTCCAATCTCGAAAAATGTAAGAAAAACTTGGTCATGAGATTTTTTTTTCTTGATGTGAATAAGGTTGGATTTGGAAACACTTAAATCACATATGGGTTAATGTAGATAAAATGTTGATGTGTAGATTATTTTCCAATATTTATATTGGGATAAAAGGTCTTCATTTTACATGTGAACAAAAATCGTCAATTTTAAGCCTTTAAAATCTTTAGGACACATTCTTCTACGTGATTTGTGTTTTACCAAACTACATGTCTATTTGCTGATAAAATCTAATAGATAACACATCAAACCTCAGATTCATAAAATATGAAAAATATATTTTGCGTTTAAGACTTTAAAATACATACAAAAAAATCAATTAGATACATGAAAGGGCTATGTTTTCAGATGACATTCAGACATTTTGCATAGCGTGAAATTAACGAACCCTTCATTTATTATTGTGTAATAGTGCGGCGTAGCTAGGGGGGGGGCAAGTTGCCTCGGGCGCCACCTCTAGGGGGGCGCAAAATCTCCCCTACATGAAAAATAATTGGACCAACAACAGGGGACATACTGCTGAAATTACCAAATTTTTGCCTAAATTTTTTGCGCGCTCCGCGCGCCCTTAAGATTTCGGTACTTTTTTGCTTAAATTAGTAAATATAACTGCAAAAAACGCAAAAAATTTTGCGCGCGAAATTTTAGCAGAATTTACCCATTTTAGCCAAAAAAAGAGGAGTTTTTCAAAGCTGTTGGAATTTTTTTTTTGGGGGGGGGCATACCTTTTCAAATTGCCTCCCTCCCCCGGTGCCAGTTTAACTTCTTGCACCGGGCACCAGACACATATAGCTACATTCTTGATCAAATTACCAATCCGTTGCCGGAGTACGCTTTGTACAATCAATAATGAATTCCAAGTCCCAATGCTGTCGGATTGACTTGCTAGATACAGGGTACACAATATAGTCTGGCACTTTAGAGGGGTTCCCGTGCACCCCCCTTATAACTAAATTCTAGCGTGATTTTCAACATCCTTAGGATGTCAACTTAATGAGTTTAGATGTTAACAATTAAAAAAAATGTCCCACGGGGGTCTAATTAGCATATTTCCAA
>JXSR01S010408.1:1078-12573 GCA_000969725.1 Ophiothrix spiculata
GCATTTTGACAGGTTTAAAAAGTGGTCACCATAGAACCATTGTCAGTGCATCTTACTAACTATGAGCAACTATTAAGTTTTTGAAAACCAAACTGGATTCTTGTGAATTTATTTTCTTGTCTGGAC
The DNA here is from genome assembly GCA_000969725.1 of Ophiothrix spiculata. NCBI lineage: Eukaryota > Metazoa > Echinodermata > Ophiuroidea > Amphilepidida > Ophiotrichidae > Ophiothrix > Ophiothrix spiculata. The sequence continues at coordinate 1,205 of JXSR01S010408.1, forward strand.
ACAAGAGCAAATTATAGCCACACACAGGACCATGATATGAACTGTATACAATGATCCGTGGGACTGAATGGTGGATCTTGCATCTTTAGCTGACTTTATACTTGATGCAAACACACAACTCTCAGAACATTTGAGCTTAAAAATTCAATGTGCACAATATCATTCTATGTGTTTTTTGCATTGTTTGTTAGTGTCGAGTATAAATTCAGCTTTGTTTTATTGGGCTATTCCATTTAAAAATGCACTCTTGTGGAAGATGATAGTTTCAACCAAATTTTACAATTCAAACTATTATTGGAATCATTAAATTTCCTACAAATCAAATCTGCAGGGTGTGTATGATGAGACTGTGTGCGACTACACGCTGGTAACAAAAATGCACTGCTTGATTGGTTATTTGACGCGGTGATATAGTACACAAATTTGTACTATATTTGTACTAAAACTGTACTATAATTGTGTTCCAAATGTGCACCTCAGGAATGTTGTACTATTTTTGTACTCAATTTTTTCCAGGGATGCTTGGTTGAGTCCACATACCCGGATGTTGCAATTGACAAACACGGTCTATCTGTCTTGCTAGCTAGCAATTATGCACCAGAATCAGTTTACAATTTATCGGACATATTCTTGTTGTATTATTTCTATTTAAAGGTATATTTTAGCTGCACAGTCTTTTTAATGATGAACATAATAAATAATCACATTGAAATACATCGTACGTGGACTTTCACTCAATATGTGAAAGTGTATTTTAGTTTTACGTGTGTACGGAGAATCAGACAGCTGTGTTATGAGGAAATCACCGCCACGTATCATGCATGTCTTCCGCTACATAAGCCGGGCCGGCCGGCCCGTGTATGCCATACAAACTGTTCATATTTCTAAAGCTTACTGTGACTCAAAAGTCCTTATAAGGACTATCATTGCATTTGCAAAGAGAATCATAATTCTAAATGCAATTTTGATCAAATTCTCCGCCCCTAAGAACATGAGTTTTGACTATCACACACCTTTCATATTTACTGTATACGACCCACACATTGATTGTTTACATAAGTTATTTAACCCTACATAAAATGTGTGTGTAGCGTTCCCACTAGGCTTTGATCCCACATTGAGTCCACATTGTTAATGTAGGATCGAGACCACATATAACATGTTCCCACTGTGTTTAATGTGGATTCAGATCTAGGGTCGTGGACTCGATGTAGGATCAAAGACTTCAGTGGGAACATGCTCTTAGACATTTTAAGAAGGGTATAACAGCAACTAGATTCCAAATACTACACCTGAAATGTAGATTAAGACTTTGATATTCCACAGCGGGGTTTTGATTTCAAATGAATAGCCCAAATTTATCAGCCGAAGAAATGTATTGACATTCAACTCGTTATTCTCATGATACCAAGATACATGGTATATTTATTTACAAACAAATATACTATAAAATGTGACATTGTTATATCATATAAAACAAGTTCTTCTCAAATAAAACAAAAATGTTATTTACAATAATTTACATGAAACGTCTTTTATATACAAAATAAAGAAGCAGTATGTGACTTATCTTATCAAACCAAACAGTTGCCGAGTCTCACATGTGTCCAAAGTTTTATTATTTAAGTTGGTATATTTAAAGGAATTACTGATTTTGTGTCTTCATAGATCTATTTTATTGGGCATCAGTCTGTAGTGTATTTTGGAGCTTTTCCTAATTGGCTAGAATTTGTCATTTGGGTTGGTTTTGGGATGGTTACATTTTACATTTGTAACAAAAGTCACATGCTATGTTTTTGAACTTGAACATGGATTTTGTTTGCTGTGGCACGCCAGCTCGGCTGACTACTATTTCTATATGTGACTTAGAGAATAAAACATGAGATTCATTGTTTTGCCTGTCATCTATCGTCTCATAATGGATGAGCGTACATTATTTTTTCGTAATAAATGGGTGCCCATTCCAAACCCAGTAAAGCTGTTCGTGCCGGATGTGTGCGTTTACCTGCATCGCGCCGTGATTTTGAACGCGCGGCTCCACTGCGTTTCACGCTGAACACACTGTCGTCTATCGTCCCATAATGGATGGCCAAAATTCCTTATTAGGAAGTAAAATCGCACTCAGTGACTAAGAATTTAGCATAATCTGCAGCAAGAACCTTGTGAAATTGGATTGAGGCTGTATTTACTGCTTGGACCTTGTGGTGTATGGTCACATTTTGTTACAATGGGATGGATTTGTAAGGTACTTTGATGCAACAGTCCAGTGGCAAACATAAGACCATCAAGAGATAAGGAGCATACATTTACCAATATGATGAGTTTGATCACTTAAACTTTGACAAGTGCCTACATTATACACCCAAAACAAGGTTATTTAACAAATCTCCCCCTGAGCTGTATTCTTCCCGGTTAGAAAATATGTCTTCAAAAATATTGAATCTCATTTTCAATGAAAACTTCAAAGTGAAAAATTTCTTTGTCATCTGATTTCTATGCGTATGTAGACTTGATGTATCAGTAGACAAATTTCTCCACGTACAAATTTACATACTCATGTTAGTCTCTCAAAAGTGTTCTTTGTGCTACGTATCTACAGCAACTCTGTGGATCTTGTTTATTCTTGAGATGATTTCAGCTTCTCTTTCTCTCAGTTTGTTTTGCACTTCAGTCTGAAAAGAAATGAAGAAACTTATAGGGTAAATAACATTGTTTCATTCTTGTAATGGTGGATTCTGAGTCTGTTGATGGGCATCACATGATATCATCATCAATGAGCTTAAGAGCAAAAACAATGCTGATGATGTCCTCATTCGGTTGTGCTCTGAACAGATGAGAACATTGCTCAATCAGTATATACATGTATTTTAAAGACCCAAATGCAAGGACAATTTTTCAATATGGCTCACTTGAAATGCATGACGTTTGTCGCTAACTGTAATATTATTAGTTTGAAAAAAAAACCAGAAGTTGAACGTTGCAATCTGAGAGCCAGAATATGGGTCAACGCTGCATTATCAATTCATGTTGGACTAAATTTAACCGCATTTAGGGATACCCATTGATGCAAGTGCGCATCGGTGACAATTGCTTATCAATGCATGTAGATGCAGGGCCCAAAATAAGGTTTTAGGGCAGGCAGGCAATTAGCCAATTTTTAAAAGGGCACCAAGGCATTACATGTTAAAGCTGTGTTCAGTTTTTTAGGGCACCAAGGCAAATGGTAAGGGCACCATGGCAAATTGCCTTATTTTAGCCCCTGAGATATCAAGCAATGTCGATGGGTATCTAATGGATATTGATACACTCTGAATACACCATAAGTCAAAACTCAAACGTTCAGAACATGAAACTTCCCAGAAACACAGGTTCCAGGCAGTATATACACCCAATTCTTAAACAAAAATGTCTTAATTCTCAATCAACTTTTTTAAAACCTCATAAGTATTCATATTTAAAAGCAGATTTGCAGGCCAAAAAGCATTTTTTTAGTTTTGTTTCAATCCAATTGCTTGATTTTATGAGCAATTTTGTATTTAACAGTTGCCTGAACTATAATAGATTTTAAATTAATTAAAGTTACATCTACCATTATTAGACATATTGTATCTCCAAAACAAAACATGTTTTTGCCATAGAAATAGGACATTGCTTATGAGGATTATATGAGTAATATTCCAAAATCTTGGAAAAGATTTTAAAAATCTTAAAGCAATCAGATTTTGCTTCTTTATAGTTGAAATGGAATCATACACGAAATAATTTTCCAGTACCTGTAATCCTTCAAATAGTTCCCTGGAAACCTCATCAAATATCGTCTTGACATCGTCTGCCGTGACTTCTGCCAACTCATCGGCTGGATTTTCTGCAAAATAAATGCCATTATTTTAACATATTATGACTTATATACAGATGAAGGTTATTTGAACAAAGTCATTTCCATTTTGATGTCAACAAAGTATGTTTAAATATTGATTTTTCTTCAGAATTCAAATTTTGCAGGAAGAACATGAACAAGCTGATAAATTCAATGGTATCTCTGGTTTGCATAGATAGATTTTCTTGATATTATAAACATAACCATGGTTGCAATGACATATTTTTTGAGTAACTAGTATGACACATTTCTAAGAAAATCAGGGCCATTTCTATGCACAATGTTTATTAAGACACTGTATTACCGCAATTAACTAAATTTTGAACTTGTTAAAAGGGTAGTGTGGTCAATGATTTAAGATGCTTTTTTAAGTAGAAGAATTTTGACATTTTAGTAGTACAAACATATCAATGAATGATACACTGTACTTGCATAACATGCATATCCCATGAAGGAGTCAATTCTACAGGGGACTAATGCATACTTGCCAACATTTGAAAACTGAAAAGAGGGACAAATGGGCACATTTTGTCCAAAAAGAGGAACATTTCCCATTTTCCTATACTTTACTATAGGATGAGTTTTACCAAAAGAGGAACGGATTGGTAAAAATTACCTTTTTCTTTTGCCAAAAACAGAACCGTTCCTCTTAAATAGGAACAGTTGGCAAGTATGCTAATGGCTTTACGTGACTGGAAGTACTTAGTTTACTACATTGTCCACATACCTGCTGCCATCTCTGCGTCAGTCCCAGCAGCTGCTCCTTCAGTCTCTGCCTCAGCCTCAGCATGTTTGGCATCTGGGTCTGTAGTAGGTGATGAAGGAGGGGTTGCTAGGTGCTGCAAGTAGATGGCTTCTTCTAGACCCTCTTCCAACGGTGGTGGGTGGGGTACATCTGCTGCAGGTAGTGTCTCTACTACAAGCTATATAGTTAATAAATGCCACAAAAGTGATTAGTCCACTCACTCCATTAAGTTTTCTGCACTTTCCAGATTTTATTATATGTTAAAAAATCCACATTGCTGTTCCATTTGCTAATTGGAAAATGATGCATTGTGTAACTGAAAAGGGTTTGATTTGCTGTAATTTGCAGACCTTCACTCCCAAAATGCAATATTCTCTGATAATCAATGGATCAGCAATATGGCTTATGTGGGATGGACATCATATTTGTTTAACAAAGGTTTATCTGTAAGCTTGTGTGTTGGTGGCCACTAGTTAGCGGCATGAGTGATTGGTATACATTGAACACAATACATTAATGATATACACTTGCTATGAAAATGGCATATACAAAGCTTTATGTATTATAAAACACATGTGTAAGAAATGTTGACTTCTTTGCCAAAGTAATAAGAAAAAACACAAAAGAAGATAAAGAAACAAATACACATGAAGACAATGCTGGTTTTTGTGAATAGTGTACCAACATATGAAAATATTCACTACAGTTGAAAGCTACTCATTGTGTGCAATGATTGCAATTGGGATCCTCTGCAAATAAGCAATACACCTCAAAGATAGGGGTAACCAAAGGGTGCTAAACGAGCTTCCCATAATTTCATTCAAAATGTCACCTTACACAGCTTTTGAACCACCCCCGTAGAGAGCCACCCAGAGAACCACTGCCATAGGATTGTATAATAAAACACCAGATAGAAAACTAGCTATTGAAAATATTAAGTATGTTGATGTCTGAATTAAAGAGACCTTTAAAGGGACGTAATTTCAGCTTGATGTCACTATAAACAAAGACAAAATGACACATTTTTTTTTCAAACCCTACAATTTGCAAAATAGTCTGATTTAGGAAATATTAAATGTTTACCAATGAAATGTATGGAGTGGAAATGTGAAGTTGACATCCATTCCATAGGTTATTCACACTAAAGAGTTGTTGAGTGTGTCATGTGAAGACCTTTAATCTGAAATGTAATTTATTGGTTTTTAAATACATAGGCGAATATAGCTAATTGTATTAATATAGCAGAATAGCTTTCCAGTTGTGCAATGCATATTCAAAGTTAAGCTGTTTGCAGTGCACAAAATACTTACATCTGTGACACCAAATGCATCCTTTATGACGACGGGTGAAAAGAAGTTGAAATGAGTGATTTAAAATCCAATGAGAATGACATGAAATGAAATAATTTGACTGACTTCCAGTATATGAACCCATGATGACAAAGATAAGCTATATAAAAATGAATGCCATAACATATGAATATTGCTGACACCATTCCATGAGTGCTGAAAGAAGCAATACTGACTCAACAATCAACCATAGATCCAGATTCAGCAATAAGGATGTCTTCATGCCCGCTCAACATTTTGCCCCAAAAAAAATCCACTGACCTTTTGATTATTGTAGGAAATGAACAACATTCTGTACAACTCTTTATTTCCAAGTTGTTCAATTCTTACACTTTGAACAGACGTGCACTATTTTTTTTTTACCATTCAATTAATTATTTGCCTCGCTAGATTGAATAGGTTGATATTTTCATCTTTTTCAATATTGTGTCAATGATAACACATTTTCTTTTGCCATGTATGGGGTATTTTTGCACTTTTAAATCTATGGTTGAGTTTTGAGTTGTCTCTTTGCTGAGAAATATAAATCATGTGATGATGAAGCTATTAGATATATAACCTGTAATCCTGGTTGAATATCGACAGGCTGCAAACAAAGTTGAGTCAAATAAAAGGATCATTTAAAACTTGAAACATGGACAAAACTAAAAGTGTTAAGATGAGCAATCAGCATACAAAACAATGTTGTTTGAAGCATGCCTGTCCCTGTTTTAAAAAAAACCATATTATTTAAGTCAAATATTTCAAAGACCTTATACATGCAAAGCTTTTTGGATCTCTTGATATAAGTATTAAATTTATAAAGAGTACAATGACATAAATATGTTATATAAATTGGTTGGATTATGTTCAACCAAAATGTTGTCTTAGTACCATTGTAACCACTGACAAAGGCTCTGTATATGTTATGTTATGTTATGAGCTATGTGTCATGATATGTTATGTAATGTAATGTATGTTATGTTATGTTATGTTAAAAGCTACAAATGTATGTGTCATGATATGTAATGTAACGTAATGTTATGTTAAAAGCTATGTGTCATGACATGTTATGTAATGTTATGTTATGTTATCATTTTATGTTTGATTAAGACACATCCTATATCAATCTTGTCTTGGGGTATGATGACGATGCAGTTTATGCTGACCAGATTGCCAGAACTGTCATTGATCAGTGCGTTTAGAGAAATCTGGTAATCAGATTACGTTAGATATGTTTTGTTATGTTATGTTTGATTAAGACACATCCTATATCAATCTCGTCTTGGGGTATGTTGACGATGCGGTTTATGCTGACCAGATTGCCAGAACTGCCATTGATCAGTGCGTTTAGAGGAATCTTGTAATCAGATGACAATGATTATGCTGGTCAAATCCTGTTTTACCCAGAAATAATTTCCCAACTAGAGCATGAATGATCTTACCTCAACCCCAACAATCTCTTCTTTTCTCTCATGGTGGAATAAGAATTCATACAATTTATGATGCTGAAATAAGCTGAAAAAATTTGGACAAAATTAACGTGTTTATTTAAAATTAAATTATTTTCTTACATGAGCATGTTCAAAGTAAAAACTAAAATGTTGTATGCTCAAGGTTTAGGTACATGATAGTCAGAATGAACTCTATGTTTGTGCATGGTTGATGACTGAGTGAGGTGCAGGATTGTGTCTTTTTGACAAAATGTTCCCATTCAATGGCAATACTCCATTTTTTCAAGAACTGCACATTCTGCCAATTATAGATACAATGCTGCACCTTGATGTGATGACAAACCTTTAGATAGAAAAAAGACTCCAATGTTAGTGTATCTAGCTGCCAGCTTGTACATTAATATGATGTCATGCATGCCTTTACAAACCAAATCAGGTGTTCGCAAGAATGTCAATAGTTCATCTGCTGATTGTTGAAGTTGTGGTTTTACAGATTTTGACTGATATACTTACGTTTGATGAAGGAAATCTGTGACACATTTTGCTTGTTTTAGATCCAAGAAATCCATGCCTCCATTGACATCATTGTCATCTGTGCCTACACCAGCTAACATCTTCTTGTATTCTGTTAAGTTGTCTACTAAGCACATTCTGTGTTCTGTGGAGAGAAAAATCTCAGTGCATTCAGTTAATTAGTATAAAACTAAGATGGCAACTGTTATCTTTTTCATGTAATTGACATTGCAATAACTTTAAGGGGGTTACGAGCATACAGATCAAATTTATCTGATATATGATAATATCATCATTACAAAATTGAATTGTGCAGTCTGAAATCATTAGCTTTTTTGTTTTACATTTTGAATGGCTTTCAGATGAAACTTACTGTACATAGAAGTTTAAAGCTGCAATAAAGAGCTATAATAGAATCCAGAGGAATAAATCACAAACAAAGCTTGTAACTTTAGAAAATCAACCTGTTTCCACTGCATAAATCACAGTTACAGTTATAATCTACAGAGATAATTTTTTGCTATCCCGTTGATTATCATACCAAAAAATCATAACAGCAGAGTCAATTGCCAAATGACTTTTAAAAAATTGGCACATCAAAATATACAAATATATGTCTGCTCTCAAACCATTTTACAGTGTTTTCAACAATATAAAATTATTGTTTGATACTATAAAAGACAGATAAGTACAAATCAAGTTCATACTTGATTTAAAAGGCAAATATGTACACATTGGACATTTTAAGCGTGCCAATATGATACAACAAATGTGTGAATGCAAATCAAGCTGAATATTCATAGTGTTTTCTTTGTAGTTGGCTGCCACAATCTGTTTATGTTTGAGTAACATGAATGAAATTGTAGTTGTTTGCAGCACTTGGAAATTAAAAATACGTTTTGAATTCAGTTAAACCTAAATTGTTGACCGCTCACCTTTAATATTCTGAACTAATCTGTGTAGTAATGTAAAAAACCCTGATAGTTGTTGTGCAGTAAAGCCTTGTTCCTTGGCCCACCAGAACCCAGAGACGTAGTAATCTAGTAGAGAGGCTTGGGATAATTCTATATCTGTCCTTGGTAGCTCCATAATCTCTGCAAGTTGACTGAAAGTTGACAAAATCAGTGCAAAATTTTAATTTTAATTCTGAAGTTTGTGGCAGAAGGGAATATGTTTTTCAGAAAAATAAAATAAATAAGTACAACATAAAGTGGCCTATGTCACTTTACATACCGGGTATTACCTACAATAGAGGTCATTTCTGGTGGTTTGAGACACATAAACATTTTTCAATAAAAGGAACAAACAAATCTACATTTTCTCATTTTACACAAAACTGGGCTAAAATTAATTAGGCCATTATTTTAGAAGTGTGATGAAATATAGTGGTTTGAATTATGGCTAAACAGGTCAGGCTAAGCCAATCTTACATTTGATAAAATCTTACATTGGTATGCAATTATGCATACAATACAACTTTAGGTCAATTTACTGCCACAAAGTTATGCAGCAATTTTTAAAAACAATCGGTAACATAAATCATACCAACCTTAACATTTAACTTACGTTTCAAGTTCTTCAACTGTTAAATCTTGCAGAGATTGTGTTTGAGTGTTGGAAAGTATTTGCCAGGCGAGGGAATTCTTTTTTTCTATATTCTTGGCCTCTTCATCCTAAGAACAAATGGACAATTAATTATACATGGTATTATTCTTCTCAGAAAAAGTTAAGAAGCAAAGTTTTTTTCATATTAAGATAGAGAACTCTTCCCCATAAAATCAAGAAAATTACACTCAACAGTTTATATTTCTTCATCATTGAGAGTTAATCTTATGATTAATCCATTTAGTTTGATAAAGTCATTTTTATCATTAGACATCTCATCACTTCACCCAAGTCACCATATCTCTCTCTCTTTTTAAATATGTATGACATCAAAAAATTTATTTACGCTACCATCACCTTGTGAAGTTTGTCCTGCTTGGAAAATTTTGCAGCAAGCATGTCAAGACATGGTATCAATAACCTTGTCATGTTGGTTTCAAAAAATGCAACACTGTAAAGTAAACTGCACTCATTTGAGGTATCATTCTTTTCCAATTTATAAAAAAATCAAGCAAAACAGTATTTTAGTTCAAGGCAAAGGGGTTATGTTTTTTAACATAGGCCTATTCTACAATAGCGCATATGTTACTTGAAGTGTTTCATTTTTAAATGAAAAAAAAGAAGAAAATAATGAAGTGGATATGGTGGAGCAGTTTTCTCTTGGCTTAAATATGTGAATTTTTGTTTCTCAAATATTTAGAATTCATCAATTTGCAGCTATATAGTTGTTGGATTTAATTTGTGAATGCATCCTCAGTCTTTAGCGTACATGATGCGGACAAAACAACCTTAAAAATGTACGCTGACGTCAGAGAACACTGCGACCTGGGTATTTGGACGCACTGTCCTGATGTCACAGACTAGAATTCTTCTGTCTTCTGTCAAAAAAAAAAATCACCTTGTTTAGGCTTCACCAAGGAAACCCAACTTGGTACATGGTACCAAGTTAGCTAAACTAAACGAAGCTTCTTCAACAGGGCTCCAAGATGTTTTCTAATTCAGTTTTGAAGGCAGGAGGAAGACCGGAGCACCCGGAGAAAAACCCGCGGAAGCGAGGATGGACTGAAAACCAAATGCACATTAAGCGCCGGGCGCGGGACTCGAACCCGAGACCTCATTGGTGCAAGGCGAGGGAACTACCGCTGCGCCAACCCGCTCCCTCAACTTCTGATTGGTCAATTGAGGCTGTACGATGTACTCTCTGGTGTGAAATAGGAGGTGAATGATAAAGCCTAAAAATTAATTATCTTTGCAGCTAAACATGTAAATTGTTGACTTTGTATCAACTCCAGACTTATGAGCGTGCATATTACTTCATAGCACTACAATCGGGCTCGACTGATTTGGTTTACTATCAGTGACTTTATAGATCACTGTGTTCTATGTAGAATTAGTGGATTTATATAGGTGAGGGTTGCAAGTGCGACTAATTACTTCATTGACATTGATAAATGCATGTATTATTGTATGACTATAAACGAGAAAATATAGGGAAAACCGGGGTAAAAAGGCCCATTTTTGTGGTTTTTGCTAAATATCTCTGATCAGCTTGGAGAATCTTGGATAAAGTTATGTGCAGTGGTTTTATCCACTACATGTCTCCTCTTTTTTTATGCAAATTTAGTTTCATGAATATTTTATTGGTAAGGTACCATATTTGACAGACTACATTCGTTCTCAACTTGACAAAGGTTATTTTGTTGGCATGCTTTTGTTGGATGTCAGAAAAGCATTCGACTGTGTAAACCATGAAATTCTCTGTAGCAAGCTCGAGGCCATGGGCATCAAATCATCCTGGTTTAAATCTTACCTCTCGGACCGTAAGCAATTGGTCGAAATTGATGGTG
>JXSR01S010409.1:32012-49060 GCA_000969725.1 Ophiothrix spiculata
TGTCCATAAAGAACAGTAAATCAAATGCCAGTATTTTTTGTGTTTGTCTAATGCATATTAAAACACAATTTTTTTCCCTTTTTTTTTTTTTTTTTTCAACTTTCAATTTTGGGCGATAAAAAAGTCCAAAATTATTTGCCATGAGCAAAATCAGCATCAGCTGTTTTAAGTATGCAATGCCAATATTTTCATTATTAATCATGTGCCATGCACCCATCCAACCGAAACTGTTTAATATCAAAATTTGTGAGATGCCTGTTATTTAGAGCCATAAATACTTTGCTTTTTCTTCTGAAACAAATAATGAAACCATGTCAAATAATGAATTACTGTAAAGCACTTTAATTTCGCGGGTACTTTATTTCGCTAATTGTTAAAATGGTACATTTTAGCGAGGATTAAATTTTGCGAATTTGAAATTTTATTATTGTAATACATATAATAACATTATTTGCGAGGGATTTAATTTCGCGAATCTAATGTCCTCGTGAAATTCGCGAAATTAAATACCTCGCGAAATTAAGTACGTTTACAGTACTTGTGAATTTTGGATATTTGGGGCGGGCGGAAACTAAACACAGGCCTTAGAGTCAAATTCCTGGGAATTTTATATCAAAATCAGGCAGGTACACCATCGAAACATATCCATTGCTGATAGGATCAATATAACGATGCACAGGCAACAAAATCCATCGCTCCGCTTTAACAAATATATAGACATGAAATCGACCATTCTACACCACTTATTTCATTATCTTAAGTGCATATCATCAGTTCTCATGTCTGCCAACCAACCTGACAAGATGTAATCATGCATTATGGATAACGGTGAGACAACCTATTAGAGATGCTGAGTTGGGACGAAAACGGGTTAATACGAGGGATGTTCGATAAGTTTGTGGCCTGAGGCAGAAGGATATACGCTATGCAGATATTTTTCATATGTTGTGTAGTTCAACTAAATTGATGAATATATGTTAAAATACAAGTAAGATTTGCTTTCCTTTTTGTTTTACAGATATTCAAACCTTGCCATTTAGCGGTTTCTGGAAATTGAATTTTTACCTTGAAAACTGAAGAAACAACAAACATAACTGACATGCAATATCCATAAAATTGCTCTCCCAGGAGCTACACACATAAAATTCAACAGAAAAATTCAAGGAATTTTTATAGGGGAATCGGGATACGCTGCCATCTTGTGTCTCTCATTGAGCGGAGTTATTGTACTTCCGGATATATTCAGAATTTGGCCGAATATCCAGGCAGATCGCGTAAATCTTCACTTGACACATATAAAGCGTGTGCATTTTGTTTCACGCGCAAACCGTGTCTGCATTTCAGGCAGCGTGTATTGCAACTTGCTCTGATCAAAGTACACCAATTTTCTCGCTAATCCGTTGCGATGACCCTTGTAGTGTGGCACGCAGAGCCGTAAAGTGCTGCCGTACCATGGGATTTACACGGCGGTGAAATCAAAAGGGCGGCGAGCACTGGTTCCCCTATAAAAATTCCTTGGAAAAATTACACCTTTCAATAGCATGAAATGAATTGTGCAGGAGTTTTCAAAAATGTCAAGAAGGAGATGGATGTGTGAGATCTTGGGACCATAACATTATTTTTTATCAATTTTTTAAACTTTAGAAACCTCAAACAGGCAAGTTGAAATTTCTGTATAAAATATAAACTGAATAAGACATTTGCTTGTAACTTAACATAATTCATCAATGAAGCTGAACTACATAATATAAAAATACAAAGTGCAAGGCTTTCTCTTTTTATCCCAGTCCACAAATATATTGAACACCCCTCGCTTTCTGTCCTACCTGGGAGGAACGATTTTCTGATCAGTTTTACACAGATAGATATTTTGAGATGTTTATCAAGCATTACTTCAGTTTCTTAATGTATTTTGTTGAAAGATCTGATCAATTGATTACTATCTGTTGTACCTGCAACCATACCTTTTTAAGGCAGCGTTATGTTGTTATTTTATGTAAAACCAACATGGTTTGCTACTGTATCGTAAAAGGGATTACCCATTGTTTTCCAAAATTTGAAAAAAAAAAGTCTTCAAAATCATTCATTTGTACCTACTAAGTAGTGCAAACCAATTTAAAAGTCATAAATCAACATAATTTTTTTTAAAAATGAGTTTATTCAACCCCGTTTTACTCACAGTATCGCATTTGACCAGTAAAATCTGATTCAAAGCAACAGTGTAATTCAGTTGCCAACTTCAAATAATTTAGAGGGGACAATTTTGTCTAATTCAATTCAACATTTTATTTGTTATTGTGAAAATAATCACAGTGGTAAGTTTTGCATGGGCCTGCTCTTCCTGTAGTTAAAGGGACTAGCCTAGATTCCACTTAGAATTAAAAACTTATGGAAATGCTTCAAATAAAGCTTAAAAGTGTAGTAAAATCGAAAAAAGTACAGAAATGTACACAGAAATGGCTCAAATTGACAGCAAATTGATTTGCAATATATCTATATGTGATGGTGGTGTGACTATCCAGTGTTTTCTAAATCCTAAATGTGTACCTCAGATGTATTAACCAGATAAAAGATCAAATGAAGCTCTTGGAGATAAGTTAATTCATATCAAAAGAGAAACAATTTTACCAAAAATAATTTTGTTTACCCATAACAGGTGTAGAAACAAGATCTTTTTAAGATTTGAAACTAGAAACACTTTTTCAACCATTTTTTATCGCCGGCGACAAAAAATACAGCTGGTAAATAATTTCATTTTTTTCCTCTGTTACACAAATTCAGCGGAAACTACTGGTAGGATATGTTAGTATAATCATGTACAATCGATACATGTGAAAAAATATATAGATAAAAAAATCAGCAGACAGGATCTACGCCAGTCCCTGTAACACCAAAAAAATTGTCATGGCGGAAAAATAAAAAGAGAAATTTCAGAATTGCCACATTTGGAGACGTGTCTTGATGTATTATTTTAATCATACTTTTATTTCAATGTTTTAAATAATATGTTTAAATGTATTTTTACAAAAGACGGGGTCCTGCGTAAGAACAGCAGTTAGCTGAAATGGGCCATCCTGTGTAAATATATTAAATGATAGTAATTATTATTATTTAATAATGTATTTGCAAACCAAAAAGATATCTGCACCAATTTTTGCACTTCCAATACATATTAAGCTTAAACAGATGAACCCAAAATGTTTTAGTTTCACCAGTGTTTAGTATTTAACCTTCCAGATCAAACACATGAACAGTCAAATTTCATGAAATGCATAAAAATGCCATTCAAACAGAGCAGTTTTCTATTTTTTGTACTTGGTGTAATTTCATAAAAATACAAATATTTTGTGTAAATTTCATGAATTCAGGAAATTTCCTGAAAAATTACATCCCTGTACCTTCTAAGCTAGTTCTAAAACCCTTGAAGATGCAACTGACTACTTTAAAAATCTTTGCTATCCACTATAAAGTCCTCGAGGGGAATATTCTTTACTCATGGGTTGTTTAGCCATAAGTAGCCACATCACTCGCACATTTCTGTGAGTGCATAACCATCTAGGCACTTGTACAACATCTTGAAGTGTCCATGAATACAAAATCATAGTATGTTTAAGAGCACATGAAACATATCTCCCAGCAATGAGTGTCCATTGCATAATCAGAGTTCTCATTAAAGGAGCTTGGTCCAATTACTTTGACTTTTTTCAAACTGGTCGAGATTTTGGTATCAAAAAATTGTTCATATGTGACCCTCTTATACCTTAAGTCGGATAACCACATTCCGAAATACGGGCCACTCTAAGGAAATAGGGCGGGTGGTGGACAACCAAACAACTTTTTTTAGGCCTTATTGCTTGAACCATCACTGGTGATTGGTTTAGTCTAAGTTTAAACCTGTTTTTCTCAGAATAACTTTTTATAAATCGGGCTTACCATCCAAAACATTGTCGCACAGAAGTCCAGAACAGAAGGTCCTATATACTCATGAATATGGTGTCATTTTAAAGCTCAGATCACAGGCTTTTCACTCATACCAAAAACTACATTCTCCACTTTCTGAACCTTAATTTCCTTTTTCTGGAACATGTCACATATTCTCCAATAACCCATGGAAAATTTCAAACATTGTGGCTAAGAAATGTCTTGGTTTGGAAATATCAGTGACGAAGTACTAATTTTAGCCTAATATGGTTATCTATATTCTATATGAACAGTGAAGTAGAAGTAACAGTGAAATACCAAATTGGTCCTAAAATCAAAACCTTTTTTGACTGATTCAACTGAAATTTGAAACTAAGACCTTGTTAATTGGTGATCTTGTACTTGAAACTGGAAAATATTTTTGAAATCAACTAATATTTTAGCCTATGCTCCTTTAAGCCATATGGGCAGTTTATGTATTGAAGTGTTTATGAATATCAAATCATATTTTGTAAGAGTACATGAAATTGCTCTTAGCAATGAATGTCCATTGCAGAACCAGCAATTAAGATATAACTACATCGAAATAAAAGGGTTGTTATTACGCCCGGCGGTGGCGGACCGATGGGACCACCCGGCACTCTTTAATTTCGACCCGGCACTCAGGTTGATTTTGAGTCAAAATACCTGGCACTCAAAACTCAAACGTTACAAAATCAATGAAGAATTAATAGAAAAATGAACAATTATTATCAAAATTTCTTCTTTCTTCGAATGAAAGTTCATACGTGCTGGTAGATAAACATACTGAGATGGTTAAAACAGACTTTCAGCACTAGGTGAAAATTCACATACCTTGAATTTTCGACATGTAACACATGTCCTCATCAGAAGAAATCCTGTGATTCTTACAATATCACATAAATTTTACCCGGCAATAAAAGTTGCCTGGTGACAACCCTGCCAAACAAACGCTAAAATATCGCCATACTAAAAAGTGCTGCGCTCCAGTTTGAAATATTTGCGTACAGTAGTGAATTTTCCTTGACTGAAAATGATAACAAAACATGATTTTGAGCGCTTGGCAAAAAACTATCAGCTGGTTGATTTTTAAAAAAAATAGAATTTGCAAGTATAATGTCGGGTGTCAGAGTGCAATACAACGGTGAGGGCCGAACCATAGTCGGCCTCCACACAAAATTTTCCCTACCAAACATTTGGTCGTGACGTCACCAAATATTTTCCATCGAATTTAAAGTATGCACGGGTAACAAACATTTGGTCCAATATATGGCAATTCAATAACATGTGCAATCTAGCGTGAAATTTTATTTGGTCTCAACTCGGTGTTGAAGTT
Organism: Ophiothrix spiculata; assembly: GCA_000969725.1. Classification (NCBI taxonomy): domain Eukaryota; kingdom Metazoa; phylum Echinodermata; class Ophiuroidea; order Amphilepidida; family Ophiotrichidae; genus Ophiothrix; species Ophiothrix spiculata. The sequence goes on from JXSR01S010409.1 coordinate 37,291, forward strand.
ATTTTGTTTGGAGTCACTCGTCATTTTGACGTCACGACCAAATGTTTGGTAGGGAAAATTTTGTTGGCACACAGAGGCCGACTATGGTTCGTCCTTAACAATTGGAATGTGATCATAGCTGGAGCTGTTAAATGTCACATCTGGATGCACATATGAGGAAGCCATATCATCAAATTTGTTGGTATAAAATCCCGGGTATCAAATATAATAAAAAATCATAACATCACCACCAAATATATACAAGAAACCCATATGTAATGAATAAAGCAACGTTGCAAATGATATAAATTGAACTTGAAGTAAAATACACATAGAAACAGACGGTTTATCCATTAGGAATCCTTAGCCTAAAAATAGAATCGGAATATCCTTCAAAATATCAGCTCATTGTAAGCTTATTTTGATATAAGCAAGCTTAAACTGGGGATAGAAATATTCTATCAGAATGAAAATTTTTATGAGCGAAAAACATACTGTATGATCATAAATTGGTGACATTTACTTTTGAAGGGTATGAACCTCAGTTTCAGCCAATTGTCCCTATACCACCAAATTCAATTTAAAAAGCTTTGTTTGATAAAAGGCAGGACTACAATTTATTACTGAACCCGATAGTGGTGACAACTATTATTGTTTCAAATAAATTTCGGATATGAACATGATTTCTGAACGCAGCCACTGCGTATCCACAAGTCAAGTTGTGACAAGAATCGGAGACCGGGAAGTACAGTACCGCAACATCCCGCGTGCCTGAAAAAACGTTGGGTACTCCTGTAAAATGCACACGCAATTGTGTTACGCAAGGCTCCAAATTTTGGTGTCCAAGAATTATTTGAAACAACAATAGCGTTATCTCTTGAAGAAAAGCGTTGGAGAATTGAAATGCAATAACTTCTTGTGGCGAAATCTACTTAAAGCAATACTATAAGATTTTGATCAAAAATGGTTTATAGGAAAAACAGCATAAAATGGAGAAATGTGTATATCTAAAGGCGTTTTCAAGTGTATTTTGTGAAAAAAATCGCCAACAAAAATGGATAAAAAGCTTATGCATGGTTTCCTATACTGACACATGTGGAATTAAATTCGGGGTCCCGAATTTAATTCAACAAATGGCCATAACAGAAAAAGTAAATATCTTTGAGCCAAATCGTTTGGAGGGTATTCATATCTACCCAAAACAAACCCAATAAGCCCAAAAATCAAAAGTCATGGGTGACAGTGGGCGCTTCACTTTTAACACTTTACAGTATTGCTTTAAATGCATGATCACAGATGGCCCTTGAAATATTAAGATCAGCTTTACCACCACACCATTGCACTTCACATTGCTTTCAATTTTGCTGCAAAAGTGCTTGGTTTTTGCGGCGTCACACCCATTGGTGTGCTGAAGCCCCCCGCAAGATTGTAAAAATCATTTAAAATCAGCCTGTTTTTATTGATTTTTTCCACTTAGCCCCCTTCAAAATTGGCAAAATCCCCTTTAGTTCCCCCCCCCCCCCCCCCATCTAACAATTGTCTAGCAATATTAGTTTCACGCTTTATTCCATTATTGTCTATAGAAGGTGGACCTTGATTCCAGGGGGGAACTTGATTACTTTTACACCAGACTGAAATTTAGAGGACACTGACCGGAGACCGTATGACATAATAGCAAGTGAATATGACATTAGCCGATGACCAGAAGGCGTCCACGCCGAAATTTGAACCCCGACCTCTTCATGTCAACCTATGTCACAGCTATGGAAAGCAATGAGTGCTCATCCTCCGTCTATGACGTATTTGGGAAAATGTCTTGATTATTGCTTGTTGGATTTTGCTGGATATTGCGAAAAGCATCTTGCGGTATTGCGAAAGCATCTTTAACATGGTGGAACCAATCCAAAATGCTGGCAGCATGATTTTTGGAAAACTTTTTACTCTTTAAATTAGATACTGATCAATGTAAAAGTGCATGTATAAAGAAAAGCATTATAAATATTACTATTTAAAATGCATCCATCCACCCATCATCTATTTGGACATGAAGATCACTTTTTAAGAGGAGCGCTGAGCATAATATAGTTGGGTTATGTGCGTGTTACAATATTAGTGGTTTCCCAACACGTCCAATACTCAGAGAATCTTTTGTATTAAATCATGGAGGTGCTCTATTCGCAATATTGATTTTTTTCTCTAGAGTGGAAATATCAAGCTGTCATGATTTAAAAGGTAAAGCCTAGATTTGTTTATCCCAGATACAACTGAAATAGTACATATGAGGGGTGCTCTGGCAAAATGAGAGGAAAGTCGCAAATTTCAAAACTGAGTTTATAACATATTTTAATTCTCTATAATCTCAGCTTTCGAATTATATATGATATGTCACACTTTCTTTGTGCATTCTTCATTAAGAGATCAAAATCCAAAGAAGTCCACTGAATGTATTGCAATAAAAATTTGCTGCAAATCGATTCCAAAGATACTGATTAATACAGTGTATTATAGCAACGTGCAATCAATTAATCGTAGTAATTGCACTTCCCGCCAAAGTTGACCTTCAAAACTTTACATATATGTGAACACTCATGAATGGATGCGTTTTATGTCAAAAAACGAAATTTGACTTTTTCACCCTATTTTTACTCTATAGAGGCCATTTATTCAAAATGTGCATTTGCGACTTTCCTCTCATTTTGCCAGAGCAGCCCACATATGTCTCAGTAATTTTACTAAAATACAAGATAAGAATTGTAACAATTTTCAAGACTTTTAAATTTTGTTTATTTACACCATGATTTACACATTTTTTGAGATTTGGAAAGCATTTTATCCTTGGATATAACTTAAAACATTACAAGTCCAAACCAGTTCTTCTAAACTTGCAACGCACATGCTAAATTTCAAGTTGGCACTTTGACTAGCACTGATCGAGGCTCGGACTCTCTCAAAAACAAAGAAATGCATTAAAATACTTTAAAAAGGTGAATTTAGCACTTTACCCTACAATTTCCTCATTTATGTGACCCATTGTAAGAATTAGTTGAGAATCCCAGCTCTAAATAAACCACTCATAGTGCACTGCATAAATGGAAATGCATGCTACTTAGATATTGTCCCGGGGGGTACTTAGTGGAAAGGTGGGTGTACGGACGCGCGGCCAAGAACAGTAGCATTTTTGACCTCTCAGGTTTACCTCAAAAATGTGAAAAATGGTTTACATAACAGTTGCGTTTTTCAAAAATGACCATTTGTTGACCAATTTTTTCCTTTAGTTTACCTTTCGGTTGCCAAATTGGGCTTTTAAAGTGCAATTTACATTGTAAAATTGTATTGAACGGTCTAGATAATGGTAGCTTAAGTCAAAGTGGTTTACACATATGGGTAGCATTTATCGCTTCCTCAGGTTTACAAAACGGGTGGTAGTCGAAAACTCCGGCCGCGCGTCCGTACCCAACCGAAATCTGAGTACCCCCCCCCCCCCTCGGATATTGTATCCTGCATCTAACACATGACCATTGCATAAAAGATTTACAAGTGGTCCCATGTCATTACCAGAAAAAGAAATTATTAAATTATTAATCGGGTTTAAAAACCTCATCAATAATAGAATAAGACTAGAAGCTCATTTCCACAAACACCAATTTCAATATGTGTTGTGCATTCAAGAATCAAAATCTTTTACAAGGAAATTATTAAAAATCGATATTAATTAAACAAAATGTTATGTAAAGTAGAAATTTGAAATAATTGTAAACATTTACATCTGAGTCACATAATAGCTTCAATGTTATTATGTTATTCAATATTGTGAAATGTTTTTCTCATAATTTGGCTGGGGAAGCTACTCACACACTTTTGGTTTAGGTGAACAAAACACTGAAATGTAATGTGGGTCTAAAGAACAGATTTTTTAAATGATATATATAGTTCAGTGTAAGGAAATTAAAATTTTAAACACTTTGGAGTTTATGAACTGAAAACTTTTGCTTACAGAGCAGAAATTTCTCTGAAAAAATTCATGCGTAGTGTCAAAGTGAGTTGCTTTTGCTCAATTTGAAGTAGGGGGTCTGAAAAATTGAATCATGTTTCAACAGAAGATCTAAAGGCCTTATTCACCAGACATGTATCCAAGCCATACATGAGTGTCCCCCAAGTCCTCCAGCCTGAACCTTCAAAGCAAAAAAAGTTACCGAGAACCCCATTGAAACCATATAAAGAATTGTTTGACGACGGTTCCTTTGCTGGTGCGTTTTCAGTAAAGGACAATTTTAAGCCAAAAATTAACTTTGTACGCGCGTGACTGTTGTGTTAAAATAAAACTATGTATTCATAAAATTTGTATACCTCCCAATAAGCTTCTTAGAACCGTCTCTCACTTATGACCGAATTTTCTGTTGTTTACTGAATTTACCGCACAACAATTGCACATCAATAAATCAAAATGAACAACTAAGTAGCGAAGAAAAATATTAACATAAATGAAATAAACAGAATTCTTACCCTTTTTCATATTCAAGACAAAAAAGGCGTCATGACTTAACAACCTTGCCTAGACTTGAGTATATTCGCAATAATAACAAATTAAAAATTTACTCGTTCACTACCACGTGCGCGCCATTTTACCGCTGCACGGTACGTGACACGCACTGCGTCAGTTACAGTTGTGCGATGTTAAACAAAGCACATGCAGATAAAAGTGCATTGGGTCATTACCCGTCCTTTGCTGAGCCCATGCTCTGAGTGCCTCAGCCTGTGGTCTAGATTTATATAATACTCAATGTCTATGGAGTTTCCCCCTCCCCACTGAATTTGGCAGACATTATAATAGCAATAGTATAATTAATATCTCTTACAACACAGACATTACACTATTAATAGTGGGTCAGTTAGGTGGCATCCCTTTGTAAACTAAAAGCAATATGAATTAAATAAACTTGTTACAGGATCTAGTTGTACAAATAGCGAAATATTATTCAATCAAACTTGTTAGCATTCATATCCAATATTGTTTTCAGTGATGTTAGCCTTGAGTTGTATTCAAATCCAATATTGCTTTAAGTAATGTTTGCCTTGTGTAACAGGATGCAAGCAACATTCTCGTACATCCTCATGAGAGTTTAAGGTTGATTGCTATTAAATGCATCAGACAATTGCTTTTGTTTGATAAAATTGTGGATTGATTATGTCCAATATAGTAAATGAACAAATGCAAATCATTTATTTTGTAAATAAGTCAATAAGTCGAAATTGAGTCTACTTATTACTTTTTATAGAGAGAGATTATTTGATAAGCGGTAAAATATACCCCTTTTTGTTGAAAATCAGTGTTTTCTGACCCCTAAACACGAAACGTACGGACCGTGCCTCTTGGCAAAAATACCCCCCTTTTTCCGTGTTTTTTTGTTCACGCATGTGTACAACAGTATGGCTACGGGACCACAACACAGGAGAGACCAGAGAGAGAGGAACTCAGCATTTAATATAGGGACAATTTTCCCAGACAGCATTGTGCCGAGCATTCCAAATGGTGTAGCTAGAAAGAAGAGTAAGCTGACTTAGTTCCTTCAGGGGTCTCACCTGTTGCCCTGGTGATTTTATATATAAAATAATTACATTGAACTCTTAACTGAATGACGTAATAAACTTTTAATCCTGTCATAAGGTTGCGAATCAGTTGACGTATTGATTAAAACGGTACATAAGAAAAACACAATCTTTCGACACTTTTCATTCATTTCAAAATATCATTAGTTCTGACGCAATGATAATGTTCAATATGGTATTGGCCGAAGTGGTATTGGACGAAATGGTATTGGACGAAGTGGGTTTGGACGAAGTGGCATTGGACGAAGTGGTATTGGACGGAGTGGTATTGGACGAAGTGGCTATTGGATGAAGTGGCTATAGGACGAAGTGGCTATAGGACGAAGTGGTTATTGGACGAAGTGGGTTTGGACCAAGTGGCGATAGACCGATTTTATTGCAAGACTTTACTTTAGTATTATATGATAAAATACTTTTTTTTTAATTTTAAATCAAACTTGGGGTTTCTATAATTGTGTTTAGAATAAGAGAATGTTATATTTAAATATTTCATATGAAGAAACAAAAATTACTCATAAAAGCTTGCCTTAAAAGTGTGTCATAATGACAAAAAATCAACATCAGCACTTTCAAGAATTTCATACTGAAATATTTTGGATATATGAAGATTTAACACATTTGGAAAAAAATTAAACAACAAAAAATATCAACAAAAATACACACAGCTTGTCTAAAGAGTGTGATATAATTTCAATAAGTTGTTTTTAACCCACTCTGTTTCTAGAAATATCATTTTTTTAGAAATATTAATCAATTCAACTTCAGCGTTTGAACAAATTCTGGAAAAATAAACAAGTTTTTAAAAAAAAGATTCCCTTGAGTCAATATGAACTTTACAAAACTGCTATCACTTGACAAGTGTCATCTAATCTGTTGTTTTCCCAGGGGGGGCACTAAAATATGAAAGTGACGTACCTGCTCCTACCGGCTTTCGAAATGTAGGGGCAATAGGTGAGAAATACATCGAAAAATAGGGGGTCATTCGGTGTAGAGGGTAAAAAATTGGGTCATTTCGAGCGATTTGTTGGCAAAAGTGAAAAACAGGGTCATTTGGTGTCAAATTTTGAATAAAATAAGCCAAATTTTGACATTTGCGAAATCAAAAAATCAACAAATTATGCGAAAAAAGGGGGTCATTCGGTGTAGGTTCTCGAAAAATCAGGGCAATGGTGGAGAATCACCATAAAAATGGCTGACTTTCAAAATAATAGGGGGTCATTTGGTGAGAGCAGAGCAAAAAAAAGGGGGTCATTCGACAGGAGCATAACGCGTGTCAATATATGGGAGCCCCCCCCCCCCCCCCCCGGGTTGTTTTGCACACATTTAACCCAGGTTTGTGTTTCAATCTGCCAGATGCATAATTCCCAATGCATATTCAGTTGATTTCATATGCATTATCACCATGCATTCATAGTATTCTTGATCTTATCATAAGAGTGCAGATGATCTCAATCAAAAGAAGATATCAGAACCTTCCCGTCATGCCTTGCTTCCAAGCAATATTTGGTGACGTCACGACCAATTGTTTGGTAAGAAAAATTTTGTTTGGAGGCCGAGTATGTTTTTGCCTTCTCTGTTAAGTATCTATGGTCAAGCTTTTTAATGTGGGCACCCATAAAAGGTGGATTTGTTACATGAAGAGTGATTTATGAATCAATTGTTGTCATATCTTTTTAACAATCAAATGAAATGTCATAATTTTTGTATGATTTTAAAGACAATTTATTTGACTTTCAAGAAATTAAGAATAGAACCCAAATGAAGTGATTAATTAAGCTTAATGACCCGTTAAAGCTACTTAGCCAGGGGTGGAGGCGGGTGTGGATGAGGCGGGTGTGGATGAGGGATCATGAAAATTGTGCATAAATTGTTCTGTCATATCTTCTTAAAAATCCATTGAAATGTCATAAATCTTATATGATTTTAAAGGCTAGTTATTGTTTATCAAAAATAAGTTGGAATTACCCCGAATAAAGTTGAAAATTAACGCTAATCACAAGTTAAAGTCAATAAGCTAATTTAGCCAGAGATGAAAACAGGCATAAATGTGGTTGGTGTGGATGAGATATGTACATTGTACATCAAATTTCGTCACAACTTTTCAATAATTGTATGAAATGTCATAATTTTGGTATGATTTTGAAGATAATGTATTAGTCTATAATATCAATTACAAATTATAGCCAAATAAAGGTATTTACCAACTCTAATCAACGATTAACAGGAAGGAGTTAGGTATGGATGAAGTGAGTGAGATGTAATGCAAATGGGCCCGACCTCAAAAAATATGAGCCTATGCTAATCAGGATTAAGGTAGCCAAAAGATAACTGCTTAAAATCTTGTGGTTAAAGTTCTATGTTAATCTCTGGACTAGCTAACTAAGAATACATTTCCATCGCACTCTGAGAATTTATTCTGTAGAGGGTCTACAAACTAGCCATATTTTATGATAACTAAGATCACTAAATGAGAAATAAATACTTAGTTCACGAGGTGAAAAGATTTGCGCACTTTTCACATCATGAACCAAATAAAAATTTCTCATATTTATTTCGCTAGAAAAAATTCATTTCTCGATCTCATACTTCTTGCTAAAGAAGTGAAGGGAAACGTGGATTTGAACTGAAGGCCTAGGTACAGATTAATATCTAACGCTTCAATACCATCGGGTCTCGTTAGCTCAGTGGTAGAGCGCCCGTCTGGCAACCGGGTAGTCCCAGGTTCAAGTCCTGGTCGAGGCTTGGGTTTTTCAAGTCTTATAATAATATAATCATTAAGCTTACACATAAAATTTTCATTTTTTTCTAGCAAAAAACAACTCTTTTATATCACTTTATGTCGACACATATGTCGACGTAGACAACAAATTATTGCGGCACGTCCACATGAAAAAGTCCCGACAACATCCTTAAAAAGAAACAAGGTTTCCAAAGAAAACAAACACGGGAAACCTCTTTAAATCAAATTCTATGTTAAAAACTTCATATTTTCATTGACTTAATATTTAGTACTACATCCCTCTTGTACTCAATGAATGACATAAATAATGCAGAAGTTCATTATAAATGAGAAGAGAAAATATGATCAAACACTGTGCCTGTTGCTCTGTAAAGAAACTAATAAAGCAGTGAACTCAGTAACCTATTATATTAATGTCACTTCAACTGGAGATAGTTTGATTAAATTACATCATACAGAACAGTGAATACAGGAAATGATGTATAGAAATTCATAAATTGTACTGAACTGCACATTAAAATGTGAAACCATTTTTTTCTCCAGTCTACCAAAGGTACCTGAGTTACCCTTGCACCATTAAAGGTGTTGAGTTACATGAATTACGTTGTTAGATCTATACAAACAAACATTTGATTTGAATAATGCAACTTACACCACAAAAAACCTCAGATTGGAACTTTTCAACAACAAAAAAAACTCAGCAAAAAATAAATGAATTAAAACAAATCAAAAAAACCTAAGAGTTTAAAAAAAATTGAGAAATTGTCAAAGGATGCCTCTCTGGGAATTTCTAAAATCCAACTTTATTATACAAGGCCTTGATTAAATCCTTGTTTTTGATTCAGAACATTAAAGAAAAATCCCTACCTAACCACACATTGCACTCCTACACAAAAAACTATTGTGCAAGTTACTGGGATGTCACTTGGGTATGGAAAAAATAGGAAATTAGTCTCGATTGAATACTAATTTCGAGCGGAGGGAGAAAAGCTTCCCCTTAAAGAAGATTTTTGATATTTTAGTTGCTAAAATCTCACTTTTCATTTTAATTAAAAAAAAACTTGGAATTTTTGAAATTCTGATTTAAAAAAAATTAGGAAAATGTGCATCCCTGAAGTTCTGATGTTTGTGGATATGCTCACTTCTACTGAAGATAACTCTACTAACAATGCTTTCATAAAGCAGTGCCAGGATATCTGATTGAGCATGTTACAATTCACAATATTTTTGAATCATCAATTTGACTAAATTTATGTAAGGAGTCACTTGGATTATGGATGGTTGTGGTGGCCAACGCAATCTGGTTTTTTTTTTAATTTTGTGATGATATAAAATTAGCTGTGATGTCACAGTGTAAACCCACCCTTAAAGAACATTGATTGAATTATACTATAATTACCTATTGCACAGTACACTTCCATTCATGTAAAATATCTGATAGTATATACTGGTTTATTTGCAAAGATTTTTACATAAAGGATTCAAAAATAAAAATACAGATTAATCATATTTCAAAAGTGTGATTACACATCCCTTGCCCCACACCACATGTCTTTGATGGTAATAAATGCAATACAAGATACAAATTCTGGCAATTAAATCTTCAAATCCGAATCTGTTATTATGTTTCTCCCTAATTCTGATGTTAAGCTTAACATGCTATGAATAACATGTGCCATACATGTCCCCTGGCTATAACGCCTACTAACCATTGCTAACTGCCACTTATTACGCTTCTTGCATGCCATTCTTATGCTGGTACTAGTATTAAACAAGTTCTACAATCACAGACAAAAACATTGGAGTAGTGGAAGAAATCTCTCGGTACATTTGCACACATGAACATAATTCAATGGAGGGGTGATGTTTCTAAGAATGCTAGTTTCAAACTATTCATATGGCTTGTGTTATCAATTTTAATTTCCAAAGCAAAAAGCACTCAATCTCCACATTATTGTTTAGTATACAAATATTGACTGCTTTGAGGGGCATGGTTTAAATTATTTTCCCGAGGTGATCTCAAAACCATGAATATGCCCGAAGCTGAGGGCATATTCATAGTTTTGCGATCAACGAGGGAAAATAATTTTAACCATAACCCGAATAAAAAGCAGTCAATATTCGTTTTATATACCGAATATATAGATTTTTGTCCATTGGTTGGTTAAAAGAGCCATTTTAGCACTCCAGACGCTCGATAATAATTTACGATATTTGTTTCTCCTTTCAGTGCTGACCGCGTCGTATTCAGTGCGCCCAAGATAACTAGCTCACGCACTGCAGCGCGTGTCTGACCATGAATGCTTACAGTCGCGCGCGTAAAGGTCGAGTTACACGACGCAAAATACATTGAGCAGGCATAGTGAATGCTATGCCCCGGGCATAGTAAATTTATAGGGCCTAGTTAAATCCATGCCCTCACTTTTAACCAATCAGAGGACAGGAATCTATATATGAGGTATATAATTTGAAATAGTTCCTGAACTATTACATAATCACCTAAGCAGCGAAATTTAAGCACTACATTAGCCTGTACTGCCGTAAAAATCAAAACTTATCTTATCATATCCAGTGGGTGGAAAAGGTGGCCATGTCAACTCCCCCTCACAATTACTCATAAATTAGTAATTCAACTTCAGACAGGCAAGTTCCCATCTGATTTCTTTATTTTATCTTGTAACAATGAATTTGTAATAACAAGAGATTTCTATTCATTAAAGCAAGCTCTAGGCTCATATATAGCAAACACGAACTCACACAAAAACACTTGTATAGTACAAACAATAACAACATCTTTACTCTTCAAAAAACCAATATGGTTCAGTTCTTTAGACCCCATTTTGATGAAAAATACAACATTTTAGCTCCAACTACAGAAATAGATCAAAAATTGTGATTTTTTTTATAGCTCATATGCTATTTTTGGCAAAAATTTCAGTTCTCTAGACCCTCAAAAATCAGTTTCAAAGGCCAAATTTTGCTCAAAATTAGTCCAGTAGACACCCATTAATCAGGCGCTTCGCGCCTGACATTCATATCATTTTCAAATTTTAGTGCCCGTCCCTGGATTTTACAGATGCTTTTATTAATTTATTTACAGGGAAAGCAACCAGCATATCATGGTTTTTAAGTTTAAAGGGGCATTGGACAAGTTCAGCATCATCCCCAAACTTTTCCCCAAACATTTCGAGATTTTTGCATCATTTGAAGTATAGCGGTAATAATGATAGCATACAAAGTTTCATTGCCAAATTCAAACCCCATATGAATTGTCTCCTATTTATTTGCAAAATATCCTCAAGCTTTTCTGTTTTGGGGCCAAAATTATGGAATAATCTGCCCTCTCATATTCGCTTGGCCCCAAGTGTTCAAGTTTTTAAAAAATTGTTGAAAACCTACCTCTTTCCTAAAGAGTAGGCCTTTTTTAAAATCCCTCGTGCTTTT
>JXSR01S010411.1:29541-46325 GCA_000969725.1 Ophiothrix spiculata
ATGTCCAAAACTGCTCTGCTATGTAGCTACGCCCTATGGAACTGTAGACACGAGCCCATCTGGGTAGAATGTCCCTACATTAAGATATCCTAGTTCCATGGGGTGGAGCTCATGCTCATCACTTTTGTCATTTGACTGCTCTCGGGTTTTTTTTCTTTGTGTGCGTTATGGGGGGGTGGGGGGTGGGGATTGGGGAATTGTGTGTTTTCCATGTCTTTTGTGCTTTTTGTGATGTTTTTTGTGATACCCTGCCTGAGTTTGGCTGATTTTCTTTTCAGTCCAAACTCGTGTCCTGGGTTTTTTTGTACTTGCTTTTATTATATCTTATGTAATAAAGCTTGAGAAAATAAAAAATATGTATGTATGTTTGCTAACTGATATTCGCACCAACGATATGATTTAGTTTATAATATTGAAATATTAAAGAACCAAAATCGACCGTGTCAAGCATACGCTTTTCGTTTTTAAGCTAATAGAGCGACCAGGAAAAGGCTACGTGGTTTGCCTTAAAGCATTGCTTTTAGCTATACATCCTCCTGACCGGTTGTATTTGCATTAGTCAGTGTTCCCTATGAAATTCAAGGATGAGTTATTGCTTAAGAACATAAGATTGGTGTGGTTGAGTAACGCTTGGCGCCTTATGAAAAGTTTCAATATACAATATTTACTGTCACTAATTCCATATTGGATATTAAATTTAAACGTGTTAAAGGTAAGTTCATCGAAATAGTAAACTACCTAGTTATATCTTCGATCCAGGAAATATAAAATCTGTTATTCTGAAAGTTATTCCCCTATACCACTTTAAGATTAAGTTGATAAGGTTTCATCAAGACTCGTCGGAACGTCACTCATAAGACTCACATATATCTAGAATGTGACAAGCAGCAGATGTATGTACATTTTATTACCCCTCCTGAAAATGCAATGCATTAGAAAGGCGAATGCTACTATTGGAAAAGCTTATTCATTGAGTGTAAAAAGTAAGTTGGTAAGTATGCATAGCTGGCCATTAACGTACGATTTAGAAAGGAATCAAACAGATACATTATGACAGATACTTTATCTTAAAGAATAAGGAATACAATGGTTAACAAAAATTAAGTATTTCAAAAAATCTCCCATTCACTGTTTCTTCTTCAGAAACCATAAGAGTTTATGATTTTGTATTTTTTTTACAGAGTTTTTAGAAGTTGAAATTATTTTAAAATTTCTGAGACCAAAGTTGCACAGTTTATCGGAGAATAAGCCTTGTGGTTTTGGTCCATAGATTTTGAATGAAAAATGGAGGTATAGCCTCTTACATTTTGTTTGTTTGTTTGTTTGTTTGTTTGTTGTTTGTTTTTCCAGGTTGGTCCGTTGAATTTCCGTGCCGTCCATTGGATATAAACTCATAATGACACACAATCTTTTTAATAACAAACCACATTCGCCAGACGACTTGCAAAAGTAATCTTAATGCGAAACTAATTAGATTAGAAACTTCTCATTTAAATGATGCATACTCAGACAAAATATCAAACGACCTTCGAAGGACTATGTGTTCAAATCCTTTGTGTGTTGATTTATACTATAATTCTGCTGCAATTTCGTTTTCTAATATGGCAAGCCTCGCATGACAAAACCATGTTGAGTTTTTCACTCTATATGTCGAGATCTCCCCTTTATTGGGTGAGTTTTCCTGTCTGTTGGTCGAGTTTTCCCCTCTATATATCGAGATCACCCCTCTATTGGTCGAGTTTTCCAGTCTATATGTCGAGTTTTCCCTCACTGTATGTCGAGTTCTACTACCTACATGGTGAGAAAAAAATATTGGCGAAAAAAAAATATTGGCGAGAAAAAAATGTTGGTGAGAAAAAAAAGTGGGCGAGAAAAAGATGTTGGTGAGAAAAAAATGTGGGTGAGAAAAAAAAATTGGCGAGAAAAAAATGTTGGCGAGAAAAAAATGAGTGGGCGAGAAAAAGATGTTGGTGAGAAAAAAATGTGGGTGAGAAAAAAAAATTGGCGAGAAAAAAATGTTGGCGAGAAAAAAATGATGGCGATCAGTCAATTTTCTTGTTATTTACGCCATAATATACGTCAAATATAGTTTGGCGTACACAATTTCAAATTTACATTGTGTTACGTTAGAAACATTAAAGCATATACAATGTGTTGAGAGTTCACCGCCTATTCTTACCACTTGTTTATACGGCGGCGTATAGTTTGACGTATAAAATGTCAAAAATACATTGTGTATAGAAATACCTTCTTGACAGTCTTAACCACATAATTCAGAGGTGTACAACGATAAAGTGAAAATATATACGCCGGCGTATAATTTGACGTATGATATTTCTCTATAACATTGTGTATCAATAATATTGAAATTTGAGTCATCAAATGAAGTTTTGAGAGGGGGGTCACAAAATTTTAGTGACCAGGGGTCACTTAATGGCCACCCACACCGGCGTAATGGTGTCGAGGGGGTGACTCAGGGATTAGAAAGCTTTGAAGGACACAAATCACTCGATTGTGTGCATGGATTTTTCTACTTAATGCCTCTTGTCTAAGGGTGATCTCCCGGGGGCACTCACTTTATTTATTGACGGGGTGTGGAAACTGAAAAACCGGGCAGTCTTTGGAACTGAAATAATCTTGAAATGAGCATCTCCGAGAGCAGAATAGTAGGGGGTCTTTAGTGCGGCATATACCAGTACCTTCCATCAATGTAAGTGATCCCCTCCCCCCGGGCTGTCGGCACAAAATAATTGGGATCAAGAAAAGGTAGTACAAAAATAGAAAAGAAGAGCAAAGGGAATCTTAATCCTGCAGTGTTCCTCAAGCATCCTTTGAAACAGTTCCACACTATTACTGTCTCTCCAGTCAACAGAAATCTCTATATTTCTAAGGAAATTGATAACTGATGTTAAATATTCGTTTCCGTGGTCGTTATCTGTTGCGCCATATTGTGAAATTGATATTCTGAGCCTGTCGTACATTTAGGGATCTTCACAAATCTCGCCAACATTTTTTTCCTCACCAACATTTTTTTTCGCCAACTTTTTTTTTCTCACCAGCATTTTTTTTTTCTCGCCAGCATATTTTTCTCGCCAACATTTTTTTCTCGCCAACAATTTTTTCTCACCAGCATTTTTTTTCACCAACATTTTTTTCTCGCCAACATTTTTTTTTCTCACCATATAGGTAGTAGAACTCGACATACAGTGAGGGACAACTCGACCAATAGGCAGGACAACTCGACCAATAGAGTGGTAATCTCAACATATAGAGAGGAAAACTCGGCATATAGAGAGAAAACTCGACATAGTTTTGTCATGCGAGGCGTGCCATATTCATATGATCAAAGTTGGCTACATCGGCTGAAAGGTTTTTTCGCTAATGAAGGCTAAGCGGCTAGCCTAAAAGCATTCCGCCCAGTTCAATTTGCATCAATCACTCTATAATGAATTTCAAGGATAACTCATTGCTTAAAATTAGGGTTTTATACTGGAGAGTTAAGGTGGACATCTTTGTGAACAGTTGTGACCAGTAAAGTTGCAATTATATACAATTTTCTCTGTTTTTCATTTCATATGAAATACAAAAAAGCAGTTTTAACCATCGCTTAACTAGTTTTAAAGTTCTATATATTGGATTTTATCAGGTTTTTTGGCTAGGTCCGTTAATACTTAAAATACAAAGAACCAATCTGAAAAGGTTCTACAGTCAAGACAACGATTTTACCATAAGCGATTTCAAAAGGTTTATCGAAAAACGTTAGAAAGAGTTATTTTTTTCATTGTTTAATTCTTTTTTATTTTGTATTTATTTATAATCTTTGCATTTCAACTAAAACATTTTTTGTTTTAAAACAATTAATTTATTATAATAATATATACATTTGTGCAGACAAAACGATAACATAAATTCCCGGGAATGTTTTGTTCATTTTTATCAGACCTTTCGGAAATTTGGTGAAAGACGTATAACTGACAGAAGAAAAAAGAAAGCATCCATGAAGATTTACTTGAAGTGGAAAACCAACACTTACTGTTTTGAGCCTTTCATTTTATTTTCATTTTGTTAGTCCTAAATTAGTGATTAAATATTTTTTTAATATATTAAATTATTTCAGATATGCAATTATCAAACTACACAAAATTGAACAAACATAATTTTTGCAATATTTATACTACTTACTTTATTGTAAAAAATATTTTCTATAAAGATTGAGCAGATTTTAAATCAGTTTTGAAAATGAAAACTCGAAAACAAGTTATTTACATGTCCTATTAAATTATTACGTATGTGTTTTTGCTGAGGAGTATTTTGTTATTGACGTATTGAATTTCAGTATAACACAACTTTATAAAGTTCATTATACGAGCAAATAACTACATCTGTACTTGATGTAATATGCCCGTTAAAAACAAAGATTCGTGTGGTCAGACCAAGATTGCCATGGTATAATGGCGACATTTATTCTGCAAGACGTGTCAGACGACATCTTGAACGTAAATGGCGCAAGAGCCGCATTTAACAAGATTACATGTGTTGTTTGGCTCAAAAAGATGTTGTAGCTCGAATGATCATTAAAGCTAAAATAGATTATTTTACTGATAGGTTTTCGAACTGCAGTGTGAAAGACATGTATGCGACAATTAATACCCTTCTAAATAAGAAGTCGAGAGTTCTCCCAGATAGTGATTCAGCCTCTGATAGTGAGTTGGCTAACAACTTTCTATTATTCTTTATAAACAAAATTGAAAAAATAAGATCAAATGTTAACTCGGGAAACTCTGTCGTGTTCGAGGAACTTGATTGTGCATCAGGTCGACTTTTATCTCATTTCCATCCTTTAACATGTGATGATTTAGACAAATCGTCATGCAGTTTCCAAGTAAATCGTCTAGCATGGATTCCCTTCCAACTTGGTTAATCAAAGACAATATTCATATGTTATTACCTTTTCTTACTAAGATGGTCATCGCTAACATCTGGTGTTTCCCTGAGAATTTAAAACATGGTATCATCACCCCTGTGTTGAAAAAGCCTAATCTTGATCACAACATGTTAAAACATTATAGACCTGTGTCAAATATTAAATTCATTGCCAAGATCATCAGAGAAAGCGGCGACATGTCAATTGTGGATCATGTGGACAGCAATTGCATTGGCGAGAAATATCAGTCTTCATAAAAAAAGAACCATAGTACGGAGACGGCCCTCCTTAAGGTCAAAAGCGATATCCTCCAATCCATTGTTAAGAACAATGCTGTCTTCATGGTCCTCCTTGACATGTCGGCCGCTTTCGATACGGTCGACCACGCTTGTTTTTTAGATAGGCTTGACAAGCATTTTGGTATCTGTGGATCGGCCAATTCATGGTTCAGAACATACATGTATCTTACTGATCGTACCACCAAAGTTGCCATTAATCAGGTTTTCTCCGATGAGCACATTCTCAGATACTCGCTGCCTCAGGGATCTATAATCGGTCCACAGGGCTTCATAATGTATACTAGTCCTATTGGTGACATCATCCGGAAGTATAAAATCACATTCCATGCATACGCTGATGATGTGCAGCTTTATTCTGAGTTTAATCCCAAAAGTGTTGATGACCGCGAGTTTGCCCAGTCCAATCTTGTGTCATGTATTTCTGAAATTAATACCTTGATGATTCAAAATAAATTGCAATTAAACTGAGTTTTTCGTTATGGGCAGCAATAGAGCTATAAAGACTCTTGGTGAAATACACCTAAGCCTTGGAGAAGTTACCATTTTACCTTCTTTGTGTGTAAAAAATCTTGGTGTCACTTTTTATTCTTCTCTAACTATGTCCACGCACATTAGCAACATCTGCAAAACTGTTAACTTTCATATCAGAAATGTATGGCGCATCCGACGTTACATTACACAGGAGGCCTACCACAGTGCTGTCCGAAGGCTTGTCCTATCCCGTATTGACTATGCCAATTCGCTCCTTGTACAATGTGTGCTCAAAAGATCTTATGCGCTTGCAGCGACTTCAGAACAAAGCTGCCCGGCTTGTCTTTGCGTGTGGACGGGACACTCGCTCGGCAGACCTGCTTGCATCCCTCCATTGGCTACCCGTCAAAGACAGGAATTATTTCAAAATTGTTCTTTATGTGTACAAGTGCATTAACAACATTGCACCATCGTACTTAGCTGAATTTGTTTCATTACAGAGTGATAGGAACACGTCTGAATCCAGGCGAAGTCTCAGATCTTTCTCAGATTCCACCAAGCTGTACATTCCACGTTCTCATAAACGAGCTGGGGATTCATCCTTTCATGTTGCTGCTGCCAAATTTTTAGAATAAGCTTCCCTCTAATCTGAGAGCGTCTGTATCATTGCCTGCTTTCAGACGTGCACTTACAACTCACCTCTTTTCAGCATAATGTTGTGTTTCATAATGTTGTTTTTTCATGTTTATATGTTGTCAGCGATGTGTTCTTTGTAGAGCGCTTTATATATGCTTTGTAATATAATAATAATAATAATAATAATAATAATCATGTGGTACATATGTGAAAAGAATAGAGAAAGGCAAGCGATTATGAACTCGCTTGCCTGTCTCAATGTTGTGTCTAAGATTTATTATCGTTACATGATGACAGGGAAAGGAATATTGATCGACGTATTCTCTGACTTAAACTGGAACCTTTACTGCAGGAAACAAATACATGCTTTTGCACTTAAAGCAAAAAAACCATGCTAGAAAATGCTAAAATATATATTATGACTGAAAGTATCTATAGGTGCCATATAATTGTTGAAAAATGAGAGGTGATTCCTAAATAAAAATCTCTTCCTATCAGGTATAATATTATTTGAGTTCTATGGGGTAAACTTTGGAAAATTTCCAAATATGTCTACTAATTCAACTGTTTTTTTATGTAACCATCTGATGCTCTATAATGTTTCCATACAAATGCAAATTTCTCAGAATAAGTTAATTATGAAAATGGGGGCGGGGTGTTGCATCAACCCTCTTCGCTTGAAATGTTTCTTAAAATGGCTCCGTATTACAAGGGTTAAAAATGCATCGCGAGATGAGTAGTGTTTCAATAAGAATACAACTCGAAATCGCATTATTGTAAAGTAAAAAATAGACCTTGATGCTTGTTTTCTTGTTATTACAAACATTCATTTTCTTATTAATACAATTATTTGTGCAGCTGGGTCAGTACAAACCAAACTTAATTAATTACATTGAAATCGTTATGAATGGATGAATGAAAGAGACTAGCACGGTTAAGCGCGATTCCATGCTTAAGAAAAAAAAATATTGACTTATTTACATTAGTGTATAACATTGTAAATCGAAGGGTCATACGCTAATGGCAGGAAAACATCTTACAAGATCTAAAGGAATACGCAGGACAAGCGTTGTAATAAATGTGTCATTTTGTTTTAACACTGATACATAATTATGTGAATCTAGATGCTATGTTTCGAATTTTCATATCTAATTTACTTTAATTTTCAGATTAGGTATTGAATTTGGGTTAAAATAATCAAGGATTACTTTTGTAGTTTCAATTTGAGTACATGTAATACGGTACTTTACTCGTTGAAAATGGATATTCACGTACAGGTGCCTAAGTAAGTGCAACAAGAGGATGTTGCAAGCATACTTTATAGAAATACTAGCATAAAGATGAATTACGGCTAGGCTCTTTAAAGGGATTTATTCAAATCTTCCATTCAAATGTTATCTAGTTTCAGACTCATCCTCAGAATATAGTCCTGTCCTTTGTGCAGCTCTAATCATGGCTACAGAATTAAAATCATGTTTAGTATAAAACGAATTTATACTATCTTGAATCTTGGATAACATTTCAGAGAAAGTATCAAAAAAGGGTATTTTTTAATTAGTACAGAGTGAAAGACGAGTAAATCAATATATTTTCCGCAAAGAGTAGGAGCTTTTGCGGTTTCTTATATATTTCTTAAAATCATTATATCTATTTTCTTCTTTTAGATATAAATTTAATAAATCAAATGCTAATATTAGACTAAAATAAACCTTGATTAACTCTCTACACTCTTAGAAAGAAAGTATCAAATATGAGACAAAAAGGATCAATTTTGATCCTTTTTAGGTATCAAATATGAGCTTATCCTTTAAGGATCAAA
Source organism: Ophiothrix spiculata (assembly GCA_000969725.1). Lineage (NCBI taxonomy): Eukaryota > Metazoa > Echinodermata > Ophiuroidea > Amphilepidida > Ophiotrichidae > Ophiothrix > Ophiothrix spiculata. The sequence goes on from JXSR01S010411.1 coordinate 37,691, forward strand.
GTGATCCCAAAAAAAGGATCAAAAATTTTGATCCGAAAAAGGATCAAATATTTCTTATAAAAAAGACCTGCAAAAAACATCACACTGAAGTGACGCTGGCAGGGTTTGAACCCACGGCGCACTCATACTGGTAATTAGGAGACCAACGCTCTAACCACTCGACCACGCCGGACTGTGTGATGATATCAACGTATTTATATATGTTACACCATTGTATACATTCCCCGCTGTGTAGTGGATATTGGATTGTACTCAAATATGAAACAAAAGATACGTTGGATTCAAACGCGGTATCAAATATGAGCTCATCCTTTCCGTATCAAAGTAAACCAGAAATACGGATCAAAACTTTGATATTGTAATCAAAAAGGATAAAAATAAAATGATCCTAAAAAAGGATCAAAAATGATCCTTGTGAATTTGATCCATTTGTATATATTGATCCTTAAAGGATCAAAAGTGATCCTTAAAGGATCAAAAGTGATCCTTAAAGGATCAAAATAAAATGATCCCGAAAAAGGATCAAAAATTTGATCCCGGCCTTCTAAGAGTGTATATAGTTAAGCGGCCTAAGTCAGCAGTACTTCCCTTTCTTTGCTTTACACCAACATTAAGGATTCTATTATAAGTCGAAAGTCGCTATTTTTGAAGTGTGGAAGTGTGGAAGTAGACGGAAATATATATTTTTTGCAACCTTGGTCAATAGATTGAAAAAGGTTATTGTTTCTATATTCCTTACAACATAAAGAATGTCTGCAAGTTCATACTTTACAACAATTTCAACAACAATGATGCCCTTTTTCATTGTCTACATTTTATTTTTTGTTGTGCCATGATCAGTTATATGAGCAGTTTTAAAACACTAGAGAGAAAAGGACAATTTTAATACTACTTTTTAACCTAACGAATACAAGTATGTTAATTTGAAATTCCTTTTTTAATAATCATTAAACACAATTAAACTGAGAATTCTAAAACAAATTCTGACAGTTCTTCTAAATGCATTGAATGTCGGATGAAATTTATGTATGCAAACTGTATCATCACTAGTAAGTACATTCTTCCTAACGTATTGAATTTCAATCTATAGCTTGATAAAGATGCGGAAATCACCACAGGGTACAACGTAATATACCTAGTTATTTGTTCGCATGAAATCCGTTATTGTTTGAGCCTGTTATCTAAGGAAAGTCGACAAAGTTCCATCAATATTCATCAAAATACAACTCAACAAATACGACATACATAATCTAGAATGACAGGAACAAGACTATTCATATTGACATATTTTTGACGTAAAACTAGCTTCCTTTCTTTAGCATTCGGGGAGAGGGACACTCATTTCTTTTCGATTTTCCGGGCGCGAGGCTAAGAAACCATCAACGAACACCGCGATACATTAGATTATAGACTTTCCTGTACAGCGATTACTAAAACATTGAGTTTATTTCTACAACTTGAATAAGGAAATATGGAAATGGAATCATGGTGAATCACAAAAAGAATTCGATGATTCTGTTGTTGCAGATATGACCAAAAATATAGTAAAAACATCTTGAGATACTTTTGTCCCCTATCTTGATATAAATCTATTACCGTCTTGACCAAAAAAACCCATCTAAGGCTACTGCCCTGAAAATTGTTTCATCTTCACTTAAAGGTTTTTTTTCCTATTTAAACATGACACACTATCACATTTGCGTAAGTAGGCAAATTTTTACAGAGAACATGCAATTCCTCTTTATAGTCATTGGCAAATGACCGGAACCTTAACATGCTTTACCTGGAAGATTAAGAAATTTGATGGTAGCAAATGAGGCCAAAGTTTGATCAGACCAGAGAACAACTGACAAATTACATGAACTTTGAAAGTGCAGTTAAATCTAGATTACCTCACTAGCCTGTATACCTTTTGGATGCATGGTTTAACCCTCTAACTACTACGCCATTTTTATAACATGCATAGACTACTAGAAATTCTCATTTTTTATTATCTAAATTATTATCTCAATACAGTTAGGTGTAGAATTGGTTTTTTTACCGGCTAAATGAATAAACGTATTCATGACATGAAATTAATCCAACAAATTACAATCATGAAATATAAGTTGAAACGAAAAAACACAACAAATGTAGCTAAAAAGTCGACTCATTATGAGGCAACTGTTTTCCCCGTTTTATACCACGTATCTAGTTCACCAATTCACCTTTAAACTAATGTCTAGGACTTGCCTCACTCACATTATATTTACCTTGTATGAAGATAGATACAACACAGGGACTGCGATACGACAGAACTCAATTAAGTCTAGTCAAGATGCGCTTCTCAATGGGATTCGGTTCGATTAGAATTTACTTTCTATCGGAAGTAGAAACTCAACCGAGATTTCGCTAACGGAGCGTAGGTTGAGCACTGAAATTGGTTTGATCATGTTCCTTTAAAAAATACTTTGGGCCTTGTATTGTTATGATTATCAAAATCCTACATGGTTCTTGGGAATATCTCGGTTAATAATGTAACATTTTAAGGTTTCAAAGTGAAAATATTACAATTATGATGTATTTTTATTTATTTCGCTCTAATTTGGAAATTACATGCTGCAAAAAATCTGTTTATAGCAGTAATCTTGCTGCCCGGTTGATTAGTCTAGAACGTTTTAATTACAAGATAGAGGATTCGGGCAAATATCCCATGCTACTAATCAAGTTAATTATAATTTATAATTTACATCGTGCTCAAGAAACACGAATTAATTTAGTTATTGCTTGCTCAATGATACTTTAATGTTGTGATTCAATCCAATAATTTCTTTTAAAGAATATGCAGGATCAAAATTGGCACAAAGTTTGTCTTTGTTGCGCTAATAAAACGACCAGGAAGAGGCCATCGTATGTGTAAGTAATGAGAATTGACATATATTCGAAGGTTAAGTGGTTTGCCTTAAAGCATTGCTTTTAGCAGTTCAGCCTCAAGCTCAGGTTTGATTAGCATGATTGCATGATATTCAAGGATAACTTGCTGCTTGCGCCGGGAACACTGACATCTTACGTTAACTTACAAGAAGATACGACTTTCAGCTCACTACAGCGACATGGACGCACTTGTTAAAAAAAGTTCAATTTCATTAAGTAGGATGTATACTAATGTCATCGAAAAAAAAATGATACGGTAACTCAATTTGAATGGTTTGAGAAGTAAAGGCTTACTAGATGTCCAGTTCAATCGTGGGTATACTATAGCATTTTTGGTGTGCCTGGGTCATTCAGAACATTCACTTTGTACCGATTAGGAAGACTTCAATAGAAAGAATGTTTGCAACTTGAAATTCAAATGAGCGCGTAACACACGGCACAGCGTACACGGAGGTGCGTTTACGCAGTGCACATAAATCGGCGCACTGTTCATCGCGCGTCGGGAACTTGAGTACGTGCAAGGACTGGCGCTTGGGAACAGTTGATTACGACAAAGCAACAATCATTTAAAAACTAGCATTTTGTTTCAGATTCTTCAAAGTATTTTGATTGAGATGGGTATCTGTTAAATTGAAATCATTTAGAATTTAATTATACGTTTTCAGGAAGATTTTCGTTGCGTCTGCGTATTTTTATCACACTCGGGTGGCTAAAGCCACCCTCGCGCGATAACAAATACGCAGACGCGTGGATGCATCGTTGTTGATTAGCGATGAACAACTCTATAGCATGTTTGAATACCTAAATGAATAATAATAACATTAAACTCGAATTGTGTCGATATGTCAAATCCTGAATGGCTTTTCTATTTTCAATACATCTTAACTTTAATATTTACATTGTAAGTATAATTAAATTTAATTTGATTCATTTCTCATCGCCAATGCTCAGTTGGTGACAATAAATACATATTTAAAAACTGATAAGAATATGACATTACTAAAGGAAAGTTAAAAAAAAAACCCAAAACAACAACAATACAATATTTGAGAAACCAGTGCCTTTCATGTATTTTTAGTATTCATTGAATTATATTTTTTTCGAATTTCAAATTGCATTAACCTTATTACTGGTAACAACAATTACTAAGTTATAATTCATCAAGCTAAATGAACCAAAAAAGGTAAAATAGTTAAAATGATATCTAGACAACCGGAAGGACCTAAAAATGAAGGTAAAATCGCTGTTATGGTAAGTTTAGATTGATGGATAAACAAAACAATTGAAATGTGTAATTAATTATGTAAACCTTTAAAGGAATTTGCTGAATATTTATGTTATGTGCTTGTTTGCTAACTGATACTCGCACCAACGATATGATTTAGTTCATAATATTTAAATATTAAATGACCAGTCTCAAACGTGTCAAGGATACGCTTTTCATTTTTAAGCTAATAGAGCAAGCAGGAAAAGGCTAAGCGGTTTGCCTAAAAGCATTGCTGTTAGCTATACATCCTCCTGTCCGGTTTCATTTGCATTAGTCAGTGTTCCCTATGAAATTCAAGGATGAGTTATTGCTTAAGAACATTCGATTGGTATGGCTGAGTAACGCTTGGCGCCATATGAAAAGTAATACTATAATACGGTATACAACATTTACTGTCACTAATTCCATATTGAATATTAAATCTAACATGTTAAAGGTCGGGGTTAAAGGTTAGTTCATCGTAATAGTAAACTACCTAATTACATCTTCGATCTAGGAAGTATGAAATCTGTTATTCTGAAATTTGTTCCCCTATACCACTTTAACATAAATTCATAAGCAACAAGACTCGTCGTAAACGTCGCTCATAAGTCTCACATATCTAGAATGTGACAAGCAGACTGAAACAAAGCCAGCAAGATTCGATAAGTGTCAAAGATGTATTATTGTTACATGTTGACAGGAACAGGGATATTGATCGACATATTCTCTGACATAAACTTTGGCCTTATCTACTGAGAGAATAAACGCATGCCTTTTTACTTAAAGAAACAGATTTATCCAAGAATATGCTAAAGATTTATTATGACTAGAAATAGCTAGGTAGCAGAATACTATGGAAATATGAGAGGCAACAGGAAACCAATGGAGCTCCTTTAGGAGAGGAGAGGAATGAGTACGCTTTGGTTTCTTAAAAATGAGCCGAGCACATCGGTTTTGGATCCTCTGAAGACGAGTCAAATAACCCAGGTATATGTTATTTAAAGGTACAAACTCGGGCAAATACTTCTAGGAAGACAATGCTGAGGCTTCAAAACAATTAAAATGTGTAAGTAACTAAGCAAACGTTTAAGGAATTTGCTGAATATTTATGTTGTGTGCATGTTTGCTAACTGATACTCGCACCAACGATATGATTTAGTTTGTAATATTTAAATATTAAGGACCCAAATCGACCGTGCCAAGGATACGCTTTTCTTTTTTAAGCTAATAGAGCAAGGGTAAGCGGTTTGCCTTAAAGCATTGCTTTTAGCTATACATCCTCCTGTCCGGTTTTATTTGCATTAGTCAGTGTTCGCTATGAAATTCAAGGATGAGTTATTGCTTAAGAACATTAGATTGGTATGGTTGAGTAACGCTTAGCGCCTTATGAAAAGTTATACAATATTTAATGTCACTAATTCCATATTTATATTAAATTTAAACGTGCTAAAGGTAAGTTCATCGAAATATTAAAATACCTTGTTATATCTTCGATCCACGAAGTATAAAATATGTTATTCTGAAATTTATTCCCCTATACCATTTTAATATTAAGTTCATAAAGTTTCGACAGAACGTCACTTATAAGACTCACATATATCTAGAATGTGACAAGCAGACTAAAACAAAGCCAGAGTAAGATTTTATTTGTGTCAAAGATGTATTATTGTTACATGTTGACAGGAACAGGAATATTGATCGACGTATTCTCTGACTTAAACTTGGGCCTTATCCACAGGGAATAAACGCATGCTTAAAGAAACAAATCTATCCAAGAAAATGCTAAAGATTTATTATGACTAGAAGTAGCTAAGTAGCAGAAAATTATGGAAATATGATAGGTGGTAAAGCCTGTCAACACCTAACGAAAAATGTCTGCGGGGTAATAATGTGTGTTGGATGGGTAGCACTTGGAAAACCATGGACAAATCATGAAATTTCCAAATATGTCGGCTAATTCACCTGTGTTGCTATGTATCCACCTGATTTATGTTAATTGTATCTGAAAAAGCTCTTGAATATGAAATAAATTTTGCATTAATCTCTACTAAAACAGTATTTATACAGTATATCATAATATCTTTCTTGGGGACTACTGTTGTATGAATCATTGGTTTAATATTAGGTTTAATGATAAATATTTGTTTAGGATTATGAGATTTGTATTGTGAGTAACGCTGGTCGTCATTTGAAAGGTTTAAAAATACTAACATTAAATTACCATTCGTACTCTCATGAATCAATTACAACAAACAAGACATTTTAATAAAGCAACCCTCTTTCTGGCTCATTCTCCGATAGAGCGTGCAACTTTGCCATTTTCGTGTAGCTGACATATATGTTTCTTGTTTAAATTTGTTAAGCCTATAACTAATTATTTTAGTTGTTATATTTGTAGACAAGAGTCACATTAGTAACATGCATTAATTAGACGTTGAAACATTACGGGAAATAGCAACAAATATTAATCGAAAAATGCATTACCCTTGTTTTAATCATGTCGCCAGCCACTCTTTTCACATGCATGCGGGTCACATGCATTGTACACGTTTTAATAGTCCGAGTTAAGCTTTAATTACAAAATATACAACTTTTAACATCGAGTCATTATTTTATTACAAGAGCTTTTTTATTTAATAATGCCAACAGGTACGTTATCATTTTTCAAATGGTCAAAAGAAATAATGTGGCAGATGGATGTTACCAAATGTGTTCAATCAGACTGACTTTGGTGTTATATAATATATTTGGAAAACATAAATGTGTTTTAAAGTAAAAATGTGCAAGCATATTGATGTCAATAAAGCCTTATGTGACGCTAGTGCTGCAACAGATACGTTATGTACATTTCATTACCCCTCGTGAAAATGCAATGCATTATACATAGGAATGCTACTATTGTAAAAGCTTTTTCATTGAGTGTAAAAAGTAAGTTGGTAAGTATGCAGAGCTGGTCATTAACGTACGATTTAGAAAAGAATCAAACAAATACGTTGTGACAGATACGTTATCTTAAAGAATAGGAAATACAATGGTTAACAAAAATCAAGTATTTTAAAAAGTCTCCCATGCACTGTTTATTTTTCAGAAACCTTAAGAGTTTATGATTTTTTTTCAAGAGTTTTTAGTAGTTAAAATTATTTTTAAATTTCTGATACCAAAGTTGCACAGTTTATCGGAGAATAAGCCTTCTGTGTTTTCGGTCCATAGATTTAAAATGAAAATGAAGGTATTTAACCTCTTACATGTTGTTTGTTTGTTTTTCCAGGTTGGGCCGTGGATTTCCGTGCCGTCCATTGGATAAAAACTCATAATGACACACAATCTTTTTAATAACAAATCACATTCGCCAGACGACTTGCAAAAGTAATCTTAATGCGAAACTAATTAGATTAGAAAATGATGCATACTCAGACACAATGTCTGTAGTAAGATGAATCAATATCAAACGACCTTCGAAGGACTATGTGTTCAGATCATTTGTACTGATTTATACTATAATTCTGATTTGATTTCGTTTTCATATGATCAAAGCATTATGATCAAAGTTGGCTACATCGGCTGGAATGTTTTTTCGCTAATACAGGCTAAGCGGCTCGCCTAAAAGCATTCCGCCCAGTTAAATTTGCATCAATAACTCTATAATGAATTTCAAGGATAAGTCATTGCTTAAAATTAGGGTTTTATACTGGAGAGTTAGCTGGACATCTATATGAACAAATTAGTGAATGGTCTCAGTCATCCAGTAGTAGTAAACATGAGTGAAAATTAAATCAGATTACTGGACTTACTTGTTTAGAGCAAATAACGTATCGTGTTACCCCTGTAACACTTCGTCAGGTTTTGACCCGCTGGATTTGTCACGTAACATCTATAAAATTTTGACCCGCTGGATTGGTCACGTGACATCAAAAACTATCAAAACCATAAAACCATCACGAGTCGTCTGTCACGTACGTGACCAATGGAGCGGGTCAAAACCTGACGAAGTGTTACAGTGGTAACACGAAACGTAGTTTGCCCTAAACAAGTAATTCCAGTAATTTGATTTAATTGTCACTTATATCTTTGTGAACAGTTTTGATAAATTATATACAATACAAAAAAGCAGTGTTAACCATCGCTTAACTAGTTTTAAAGTTCTATATCTGATTTTTATTAGGTTTTTTGGCTAGGTCCGTTAATACTTACAATACAAATCAACCTGAAAAGGTTCTACAGTCAAGTCAACGATTTTACCAAAATGATTTCAAAAGGTTTATCAAAAAACGTTAGAAATAGTTCTCTTTTTTTCCCTTTTTTTTTGTAATTATTTATAATCCTTGCATTTCAATTAAGACATTCTTGTTTTAATACAATTAACTTATTTTAATAATACATACATTTGTGCAGACAAAACGATAACATAAATGCCCGGGAATGATTTGTTCATTTTAGTCAGACCTCGCGGAAAAGACGTATAACTGATAGAAG
>JXSR01S010411.1:56377-77663 GCA_000969725.1 Ophiothrix spiculata
AAAAAAAAATTCCATGCCCCCCTGAGAATCACATGGTGCGTCCCTTAGAAGGATATATACATAGAGGAAACACATGGTTTGGGTCTTTTTGCTGTTTGATACTTTAGTACTGTATAATGCAGTATTTAATTTGCTATGACATGTAATCTTGCAAGGACCTTTAAAAACAGAAATCAAAATCATGTGCGGAATGAACATGTTAAGTGCCTATTACTGATTCTCATACTTTAATACTGATGCTGTGATCTCCTTATACATGTACCGGTATATTAGATCAAACTCTGCCAAATCACCGAGACGTTTATCTTTTTTTACGCAAAAGAAAGAACAAAAACAGCAGAGAATGGATAACGCATGTATAAGTAATACGATTTGAAGGATAGGCGGCTTGCCTAAAAGCTTAGCTTTTAGGTATATATCCTCCCGCCCAATTTAATTCATCAGTGTCCAATATAAACTCGGGGATACGATATTGCTAAGAACAAACGATTCTTACGGGTGAATAACGCTAAACGTCTTGTGAACGATTTCAACGTTGTTGTTCGTAACTTCATATTGAATACATATTTTTCTTGATACAATTTTTTGTACTGTATATATCTTTTATCTTTTGTTTCATTATTGTCACTGGTTTAAATAAAAAACATACTTCGTCATTCTTAGGGAAAATCGATGGATTTTTTTTATTGCAGTTCACAAGGTCTCGCAAGGACTCGTAAGAATACAACAATACGACTATAGAGTTTGACAAGTAGACTGTAGCAGAACCAGGCAAAGACATCACTTCGTGTCAAAGATTTATTATCATTACATATTGACAGGAAAATGAATATTGATCGACGTATACTTTGACGTTTAACTAGATCATTTAGCTCTAAGGAAACAAAAGCAAAAAAAAAAAAAAACAGCGTCCACTGATTGATATTATATGACAATCTTAAGAACTTGTTTAGACACTAGAAATGACAGAATTTAAAAAGCAATCAAATGCTACTTATTTAATTAGGTTACTATTATAGTCAAAGCTTATCGGTCAAAATAGATGATAAAACAAGACAAATGGCATGCATTTTTGACCACAAATAAAATATCAAAAAATCCTTTTTTAAAGTGTGACTATGATCATATTCAAATATTTGATATTGTTGTCTTCTTTAAAGAGTAAAAGTTAAATAAGAAAAGAACAACATTTTAAACTATATTTAATGCACCTTATCAAACACCAGTTTATCGTCGAATTTATTAATGATCTACTAAAGTAGAACAGTTATCAATGGTTATGGATTGTTTACGAGATTTATCAAGTCTATGATACCAAAATAAACAATCGTCTTCAGCAAATTGTGTCGCTTATGGCTATTGCAAAAGACACTCGTTGGGGAGTTTGAATTGAATCAGGAGAATTGTTTAACTTTGCATACTTTTAACCCTCTTTGGTATTCATCCAGTATATGTATATATATATACATCACCGGATATTATTTAAATAATTTGCAATGAATCTGCGCATTTGTAAACTAAATCACTACAGTTTCACAAATTACATTTTAGTGTCTTCAAATTTCGAGGCAAAATTATTGGTTTTCCACTGAAAATAAATTTTCCATTAATGTAATGATGTGATTATAGATTTCATCACGGTATATAAATCAGATAGTAGAAAGAATTAATTGGAAATAAAATAAAACATAAAATGCAAATGTCGTAAGAGCCGCTTAATATTGGGGAACTGTCAGATTCAGATTTTTAACATTAACTAAAACAAGAGCATCGTTCAACCCATGCAAGAATTTATCAAGGAATTTCATCGTAATTACAAACATTATGTGATGGTATTCAAATAGATGGCAGTTCATAAATTCAAAGTAATCTTTTAAAGAATTGGTATTTCAAAACATATTTTGCTTTAGCAAAAGTTTATTGAAATGTTTGGCCTGTATACCTCAACAAGTATTACCTCGATCAATTTCCGGACCATTTATCATTTAGGTAATGTGCTGATATTGGATGAGAGTGGGTGTTTCGCAATTAGATTTTACCTAACAAATGCAGTTTGAAGTTTAAAAAACATCTTTCTTCATTCCATTGTATATCACAGTTGTTGAATGGAAATAATATTGAACAATGTCGTGCATCTTAATGGTTGTTAACACACTCATTTAAGATAAATGCAATATGAAAGAGTGTTAATCATATAACACATAACAGCAGATTTTCTCCTGATTTCTAGATATACTTCGAAATCTATACCTTCGAAATCTATTTTAAAAATGTACCTTGTATCAAACAGATTTACACTAAGCATATTGACCTTTATCTTTTTGTTTGATTAATTGTTTTCTATTTTAGTTCATAGCAAAGTTAGATACTTTTAACCCTCTTTGATATTTATCCAGTATATGGTTATTGGTATAATTGCTTTCTAGATACAACATCGGATATTATTTGAATAACTTGAAATGAATCGTAAACTAAATCACTACAGTATAACAAATTACATTTGAGTGTCTTCACATTTCGAGACAACATTATTGGTTAATCGTTGTTTTATAGGGATCAATATTTAGCTCATATATATGATCATCTTTTTTCAATATATGCTAGACATGACAAGTGAGATTTTATACCGATGTTGCACATTTTATACCAGTTAAGCAGATTAATAGAGCTTATCAATTTTGTTGAAATAATGTTGAAAAGATTTCTTAAAGAATGTGAAAAAAAAGAAAGTTGTTTTATATTTTTCATTGCTGAGTATTGTCGGATTGAATGACAAATATTATTTTTGAATACAAATTGAGTTTTATTTATCTGATTATGCGTTGTGACTGCATTTTCAAAAATTTCAATATATTTTAACTTGATAAAGATGCGCATATCACCACAGGGTACACAGTAATAATACCTAGTTATCTTTGTTAGAATGAAATCCGTCATTTATTTGCGTCTGTCTCCTCAAGGTAGTTGACGATGTTCCACCAAGACTCGTCAGAATACATTTTATTAAATGACACACACATCTATTAAACATATGACAAGCAGATTGTAGCAGAACCTTATTTGTATAAAAGATTTATAATAATCGATACTTGTTGACAGGAAAGAGAATATTCATATTCCTTAAAGTAAAAACAATCTCTATTTGCTACAGAGAAGCATAAAAATAGTTCCAGCAATTTGTGAAATAAAATGGCTCTATATTTGGAATGAATGGAGTACCTTTTGGATATCAGAAATTATATAGCAGAATGTTGCAGTTTGGAAGTTGGATGAAGGTCAGCATGTTCGTCCAGCTGTAGTTTGCATATACTTTATCACTGTGCAACGCAGGCTTCTAATCAAACTAATTACAATTTTGTTATCATATGCATTATTGCAATAAAAATAGAAATCTAAATCATGTGCGGGATGAAGTGGCTATTGCTGATACTTTGCTACTGGTGCTGTGATCTCCTTAAAATGTTTAAAGTGCTGGTATATTAGATCAAACTCCGCCAAATCAGTGAGACGTTTATCTTTTTTTACGAGAAAAACAAAACAGCAGGGAATGGCTAATGCATGTATAAGTAATACGATTTGAAGGCTAGGCGGCTTACTCAAAAGCTTAGCTTTTACATATACCGTATATCATCCCGCCCAGTTTAATTAATCAGTGTTCAACATAAACTCGGGGATAAGATATTATTAAGAACAAAAGATTCTTACGGGTTAATAACGCTGGACGTCTTTCGAACGATGTCAACGTTGCTGTTCGTAATTTCATGTTGAATACACCTTTTTTCCTCGATGTAATTTTTTGTACTGTATACTATTGTTTTTTATTGTCACATGTTTAATTAAATAGCATTCTTTGTAATTCTAAGGAAAAATCGATGGATTTTTTTTAAATTTTGGTACTACCATATTGTGCGGAGATTATCAGCTGATAAATTAAATGTATCTGAACTAAAGCTCACTTAAAAAAGATTGAAGTTAAAACACTATTATAATAGCATTGTAGCTGAAATTATTTATCAAAAATTTTATGTCACGAAAAATTGCGTAAACGTGTAAACTATATTACGACAATGTTTTCTGCTAATTTCAAATATATTTCGAAATATAATATTTATATATAAGCGTTTATCTGTAAGTTATTTGTTTTAATTGCCTGTTTTCCTGAACTCACGCAAAACGACACTAAACAAAATCAAGTGAGGGTTTCAAAATTTAGTTGAACGTACTAATCGTTTCCATAATTCGTTGTCTACAAAATGATGAAAGACATCGTTGACAAGAAATCGATACATTTTAACCTACTAAGTATTTTAGTGGTATTCTTTCATTCCAAAAACAATTTTAAAAGATAAAAACGGTTAAATTAGTCATCCGCCCATCTATTATACTTATATATTTATTAAGTGTTCAGGATTCAAAATATCAGTTCTATTATAGTTTTTCAAGTAATTAATATCTCTTGTCAAAATAAGCTATCGTGCGACTAGGGCGAAGTTCATGTTTAATCGTCGTTACTATTCACTATAACAAAAGTGCAAACAGACGGAATACAATTGACAAGGTGTCATTCGTCACACATAATCGATACACTTTAATTTTTTTTTATCGATACCATTTCATTTGGAAATCGTTTTTAAGTTATATAAGACGCTTTACTATTCAAAAATATTCTTTATTTATAAAGTATTTTGTATTCAAAATGTTTCATTGCGAAACCACTATAGTTTTACAAGTAATTTATATTCCTTGTAAATACAAACAATAATTGTGCAGCTGAGTCAAGGTAACCTTATGCCTGCGAGATGCAAGGTAAATGGAATGAGAATTAGCCCTGCTCGAATTTGATTAAGCTTATGTTATGAAGTGAATTTCTTTGCACCGAGTAATGCGATACAGAAGAACCAAATTAGGTTCAATAAGGATGTTGCCCTCAATGGGATTTTATTCAGATTAGTATGCGATTATTATTGACGGCAAAGCACAACCCAAAGGGCCCTTTTGCGCATGCAAAATGATGGTACAGTATATTAAATTGAGTTTGCTAGAAAAAGAGTATGTTATCATTCAAATATATGAATCATTCAACCGGCGAAACAGCAAAACATACATTACGGCTAATATTAGTCGTTTCTTTTAGTCAGGCAATTCACGTCAACTTCTGACAGAATTGTACACAGAAAGTTCATTAAGTTATTCTAATATAATAGGGCACCTACTCATTACGTTAATAGACATACGTAATTTAGTGTGAAAACAGAAAGACAGTGCTTTTGCCACGGAAATAGAAAACTGTCCTTCACATGTCATAGCTACTACTACACTGACAATTGTGTTTCATCACTTGACAAATAATAATTTATCATGAAAATGGTCTAGTATGACAAACTATAATTTGTCGTGGAATTCGTCATACTAGTATTGAACGACGAATTATAATTAGTCATGAAAAACGGTCTAGTATGACGAGTTTCTCATGACAATTAGTCATGCTGAAAAATTAGTTTGTCATGAGAAAAAAAAATTGTCATGCACACAAATTAATTTGTCATGCAAGAATAATAATTTGTCACTTAATTAGTCAAGCGACACTAATTTTCAAGAGGTTTTGTTTTCGGTAGACTAATTCCATTTAGGTATGGCTCAATCCATGTGAAATCAACGAGACGAAACACTCAGGTTCTGCTTGCAGGTTTTGCAATGGCTGTCTGGTCTAGTCCATCCAGATGGACCTCGCAAACGAACGCATCGCGTTCGCCTACGGCGCTCGCTTGTGAGGTCCATCTAGATTAGTTGGACTAGTCTGGTCAGAATCTGATGATGAAGTATGAGTAAGCTTAAGCATGAATACGGGAATTCTGAGTCCAGTAGTGTTGTTCTGTCCGACTCCGAATCCAATGCGGTCTGGTCGGAATGTGATGATAGGCTAGGCACAAACCTAACCTGGAATTAAAGAGTTGTTCTATCCAAATCAAAAGAGGTGTTGTCGCTAATTGTCCTCCTGTGCAATCGACTCGAGAATAAAACGCCACGCCACTTCTTGAAGGCATGTACGGAAACCCGTTATATACGATATCATTCGTCATGCAAATTCGTCAGCTCTCAGGTATGGTTAGTCGTGCTCAAAGATTTTTGTCAACATAGCTTGTCATGCCTTCATTAGTTTGTCTTGACTTTGGCTCATGAAAATGTGCATTTGTCAATTAACGAAAAGCACATTTGTTATTCGTTCAAACTCGTCCTGCACAGATTTGTAATTCGTAAAGTTACAAAAATAGTTTGTCCTGCATTTGTTTTCGTTTGGCATGCGCCCGCAAATATCGTCAAGCGACGAATAAGGAGCAATTCACTTGCATGACTAATTTATAACCCCTGTTTGACGACTTTTCCACCACGTTTGACGAAATAATGTTTTCAGTGTACCTTAGTACATAAGGATGTGCAAAAAAGTAATTAAAACATGTTATTAAAGAATGGGCGGATAATGGAAGATCTACACTCAATTATGTTAAACTTTGTTTTTTCCTTACATTTTTTCCCTTTTTCACTTTCGGTTTACTCTTAACCATGTTAACCAGTTCATTTATATTTAATTAAACTAACATATTTGATATTTGTCTCAAATTGAATTTAGATATATCTGTATAAACTCATGATTTCTGCAAGTTAAAGCGTTTAGTCCGTAGAACACGAGAATGACAACGGTATTAATAATAGCACGGAATTTAATGTGAAAAGAAAAATGACAGTCATTTTGGCATGGAAAATAAAAACTGCCCTTTTGTAAAGGATGTACAGTTTACAGTTACTATTACCAACATAGTGTTACGCAAAAAAGTAAATAGAACATATCAATGAAGAATGAGCGGGTAATGGAAAACCTACACTCAATTATGGTTTATCTTTTTGCTTTCGGTTAATTCTTTACCCGTTAATTTTATTCTATTCAATATTGAATATTTATGTTGTTGATATAAGTTGGACTGAGTATATATCACGAATGCAAATCGAGATTTTCTTATGTGATAATTCAGAACATTTACCAATGCATGCATTTTTTGTCGTAAAACGTGATACAAATGCCCATATCACCACAAGGTACAAAGTAATATATGTAGTAAGCTTTATTATTAGCAGAGACTTCGTCATTTATTTCGTCTGTCTCCTTAAGGCAGTTCACAAGGTCTTGCAAGGACTCGTATGAACACAACAATACGACTTTAGAGTTTGACAAGTAGACTGTAGCAGAACCAGGGAAAGACTTCATTTCGTGTCAAAGATGTATTATCATTACATGTTGACAGGAAAAGGAATATTGATCGACGTATACTTTGACATAAAACTAGATCATTTTACTCTAAGGGAACAAAAAGCAAGAAAACAGCGTCCTGTGATTTATATTAAAGGATAATCTTTAGAACTTACTTAGACACTAGAAATGACAGAACTTAAAAAGTAATCAAATGCTACTTATTTAATTAGAATACTTGGTCAAAGGTTATCGGTCAAAATAGATGATAAAACAAGACAAATACAATATCTAAAATTCCTTTTTAAAGTGTGACTATGTTCATAATATTTGATATTGTTGGTTGTCCTCTTTAAAGAATAAAAGTTAAAAAAGAAAAAAAACCATTTTAAACTATATTTAATGCACCTTATCAAACACCTAATTATCGTCGAATTTATTAATCGTCTACCAAAGTAGTCCAGTTATTACTTTGTTTACGAGATCCATCAAGTCTATGATAGGGAATAAACAATCGTCTTAAGTAAATTGTGTCGCTAATGGCTATTGCAAGAGGCATTGGTTGGGGAGTTTGAATTAAAACAGGAGCATTGTTAAACTTTGCATACTTTTAACCCTCTTTGGTATTTATCCAGTATATGTTTATTGGTACTGCTTTCTAGATCTATACATCACCGGATATTATTTAAATAACTTGCAATGAATCTGTGCATTCGTAAACTAAATCACTACTGTTTCACAAATTACATTTGAGTGTCTTCAAATTTCGAGGCAAAGTTATTGGTTTTCCACTAAAAATAAATGTTCCATTTATGTAATGATGTGATTTTAGAGTTCATCACAGTATAAAAATCAGATATTAGAAAGAATACTTTGGAAAAAAAATGCAAATGCAAGTCTGTAATATCAACATAAACATTTATGGTATAAACAAACCGTGTCGTCTCTGGCTTTTGCAAGACACGCTTAATATTGGGGAACTGTCAGATTCAGATTCAGAATCAGATTTTTAACATTAACTGAAACAAGAGCATCGTTCAACCAGTGCAAAGTTTATCCAGGAATTCGATTGTAATTACAAACATTATGTGATGGTATTCAACCAGATTGCAGTTCACAAATTCTACTTCAAAGTAATCATTTAAACAATTGGTATTTCAAAACATATTTTGCTTAAACAAAAAATGTATCAAAATGTTTAGCCTGTATACTGCAACAAGTATAACCTCGATCAATTTCCGGACCATTTATCAATTTAGTAATGTGCAGATATAATTGGATGAGAGTGTGTGTTTCTCAATTAGATTTTACCTAACAAATGCAG
The DNA here is from genome assembly GCA_000969725.1 of Ophiothrix spiculata. Taxonomy (NCBI): domain Eukaryota; kingdom Metazoa; phylum Echinodermata; class Ophiuroidea; order Amphilepidida; family Ophiotrichidae; genus Ophiothrix; species Ophiothrix spiculata. The sequence goes on from JXSR01S010411.1 coordinate 64,945, forward strand.
TTTGAAGTTAGAATTTAAAATCATTTCTTAAAGTTTCTGTGTGATTCTTTACATTATTCATTCAAAACGACGTAAGAGAATTGACTAGGTGTCATTCATCATAAATAGTCAATACATTTGAATAATTATAGTTCACTAATAATTTTTCAATTTGTAATAATTTTGATAACCGGTATTTATTTATAAAGTCTTGAGATCCTAAATGTATCAGTGCGACAATGCTATAGTTTTACAAGTAATCTATATTCCTTGTCAATACAAACAGTTGTGCAGCTGAGTCGAGGTAACCTTATGCCTGCGAGAAGCAAGTTAAATGGAAGGAGAATTGATGCTTATACAAACCTCGCTCAAATTTGAATAAGCTTACTTTATGGAGTCAATCTCTCTATATTGCACCGGGTAATACGATACAGAGGAACACAATTAAGTCCAGATGAGAGGTGACGCTTTATGGGATTTGAGTCCGATTAGTTTGTAATGATTATTGATGAAATACACAACCGGTTAGCCTGTGCGTTCCTATGCACGTCGGTCTATTCGAAATTGAATTTTGATAAAAATAAAGATGGTATCATTCAAATACCTTCATTTAACTGAAAAGATGGCAAAACATGATTAATTCCCTTTAGTATTTCAGCAATTTAAAAGATAAGTAAAAATACAAGTAAAAAAAATAGAGGAAAAACAAGAAGGGTGTATTGGAAACCAAGACTCATGTTTTCTTACTTTTATCTTGTTTTTTAAAGTTTCACTTACACTATTTTTTCCAATCCCTAAAAGAAGTGCAATGGATGTAGGATGACTAAGGATATATCCGTATAAAGCAAAAGATGGCAATAAGTTTAAGCTGAAAAAATAAATAATTAAAAATGAGTGAGCGAATAAAAACCAACACATGATATGTTTCGTACCTGTTTTCCAATTTTTAAAGTTTCGTTTCGTAGAAAAAATTTCAACCCATTAAAGAACATTGATAACTGTCTCAAATTGTATGAAGATATATCTGTACAAAGTGCAGGATAACATTCAGTTGAAAATTAGTCATTCGACAGTACATGGTAGAGCTGAAATCAGTGTAAACATTTTGGAGTGTGATTAACAATATCGATTCAGAAAAAAAAGTGTTTTTCAATATATAACATTTTATAGCGATGTTGCACACTTTATGCCAGTTAAGCAGAATATTAGAGCTTATCAATTGCAATACAAGTATTTTGTTGAAACAATTTGAAAATATTTCTTTGAGAATGCAGGGAAAAGCAAGAAAGTTATTTTATATATTTTTATTGCTGTGTCTTGTCGGATTGAATTATAAATATATATTTTTGAATGCAAATTATATTAGAATTATTAAGAACGTTGTGACTGCATATTTTAAATTCTAACTTAATAAAGATGCACATATCACCACAGGGTACGAAGTAATATACCTAGTTATCTTTGTTAGAATGAAATCCGTCATTTATTTGCGTCTGTCTCCTCAAGGTAGATGACGATGTTCCATCAAGACTCGTCAGAATATATTTTATCATATGACACAAACATCTAGCATATGACAAGCAGATTGTAACAAAACCTTCATTGTATCAAAGATTTATAATCAATACTTGTTGACAGGAAAGAGAATATTCATATATCTTAAGGTAAAAACAATCTCTATTTGCTTTAGAGAATCATAAAAATAATTCCAGAAATTTGCGAAATACAATGGTTCTATTTGGAATGATTAAAGTATCTTTTGAATATCAGAAATATCAAAATGTTGTATTGTGTAAGCCGCGTGAAGGTCAGCATGTTTTAACAAATTAAAGATAAATTAAAGATGTCCAAGATGTATTGTTTGAGAACCATACATATTTCATGGTATTCATCAGTTCGTCTACTAAGTAGGCGCTGCTGTAGTTTGCTCAATCATGTTGATGGTGATCTGTAATATTAAAAAAAAATAATGATTGCGTTGCTTTTGTATTTTGTAATATTGCAGACCAAACCAAGAAGAATCTTGACATTCACGGAGATTTGGTAATCCGACTCGTCGTTAATTTTACATAGGCCTAGTGACGTACGTCAGTATGTTAAATTTTCTACAAATTGAAAAAGTGGAAAAATTTAACATACTGACGTTTGTGACGCGTGGAAAAAACAATAATGAGATACGTCAGTATGTTAGCTTTTTCTCTAAAATTACATGCTAAATTCGTTATACGTCACTATGTAAAATTAACGACGAACTGCACCAACCTATCAATTTATGAACCAAATTTTAAAAGCTTATCAATTATAATGTTAAGGTATTTCGATAATTTGTTTAGGGATCCTCTTCATTTTTTGGTACTACCATATACTGGAAGATTTGGTATTCCAACTGCATTCATAGATCAATTCTAGAACCATTCGTCATGTTCGTCGCTGAAGTATTTTGTTGAGATTATCAGTTGATAAACCCGGAGCATCGAAATCTTGACATTCTGCGAGTCTGCATTTATCGATGGTGCTTTTAAAGAAACGGCATAATATCTAGACATGCAGTTCATTCTGTAAATGTATTAATATAACTATAATAGTATAACAGTTTATAAATTATATTTTTAAGGTATTCATATAAATGATTTAAGGAATGAAATCAAAGTATATAGAAAATCGTGTATTAAAAGTAAGTTTTGTTTCAAATTCCCTCCTTAATGTTCTTAACGTCTGTAGCAAGAAAAATCAATACCAAAGCTTCTTCAGAATTACGATTTGTTACAACAACGACCTTAGAAGGATATATACATAGAGGAAACACATGTTTAGGGTCTTTTTGCTGTTTGATACTTTAGTACTGTATAATGCAGTATTTAATTTGCTATGACATGCAATCGTGCAAGGACCTTTAAAATCAGAAATCAAAATCATGTGCGGAATGAACATGTCAAGTGCCTATTACTGATTCTCATACTTTACTACCGATGCTCTGATCTCTTAAACATGTACCGGTATATTAGATCAAACTCCACCAAATCACCGAGACGTTTATCTTTTTTTACGCAAAAGAAAGAACAAAAACAGCAGAGAATGGATAACGCATGTATGAGTAATACGATTTGAAGGATAGGCGGCTTGCCTAAAAGCTTAACTTTTAGATATATATCCTCCCGCCCATTTTAATTCATCAGTGTCCAACATGAACTCGGGGATACGATATTGCTAAGAACAAACGATTCTTAGGGGTTAATAACGCTAAACGTCTTGTGAACGATTTCAACGTTGTTGATCGTAACTTCATATTGAATACATATTTTTCTTGATACAATTTTTTGTACTGTATATATCTTTTATCTATTGTTTTATTATTGTCACTGGTTTAAATAAAAATCATACTTCGTCATTCTTAGGGAAAATCGATTGATTTTTTTTTATTTTTGGTACTACCATATACATTAGAAGATTTGATATTTCAATTGCATTCATATAGATCAATTTTTGAACCATTCGTCGCCTAAGTATTTTGCTGAGATTATATGCTGATGAATTTAATGTATCTGAACTAAATCTTTTTAATCAACGAAGATTGAAGTTAAAACACTGAAATTGTTTATTAAAAAATGTTATGTAACGAAAAATTATTTAATGACGTAAAAGTGTCAATTTTATTACGACAAATGTTTTCTCCTAATTTGAAATATATTTTAAAATATAAGATCTATATATGAGCATATAAATATCACAACAATTTAGTTTAATGTACGTATCGTTTTCATAATCAATATCTGCAAAATGATGAAAGACATCCTTTACAAAAAAGAAATCGATATATTTTCACATATTTTAATGTTATTCTTTCATTCCAATTTGAAAAGATAAAAAAGGTTTAAATTAGTCAGATGCCTATTTGTTTTAATTATATATTTATAAAGTGTTCAGGATTCAAAATACCTCAATATGACAGTACTATTATAGATTTTCAAGTAATTTATATTATTTGTCAATACAAGCCATCGTACAATTGAGTTTAAGTTCATGTTTATTCGTCGTTATTATCACTCTAACGAAAATGCAAACAGAAAGAATACAATTGACAAGGTGTCATTCATCACAAATAATCAATACACTTTGAAATCGATTTAAAGTTATATAAGATGTTAACTATTCAGTGGCATATATTATACAGGGTGTCCCAATAAAAATGCACCACTTTATTTTTGAACATATCTCAGAAACCAATAAACAAATCTTAAAACTTTTTTCAAAATAGTAATATAATTTAGTGTCTCATCTGTGAAATTTTGAGCGAAATCCATCGAATGAATATGTTAACAATGTTTTTTTTTCTCTGTGCAGTGCCATGAAAAAAGCTCAAATCGGAATAAATTGACAAGGTGTCATTCGTCACACATACTCGATACACTTTAAGTTATATGAGAAGTTAACTATTCAGTGGCATATATTATATATTCATAAAGTATTTGCCATTCAGAATGTTTCATTGCAACAATACGCTAGTATTATAATTAATTTATATACAAACAAACAATTGTGCAGCTGAGTCAAAGTAACCTTATGCCTGCAAGCTGCAAGTTATAATGGAAGGAGAATTAGCCCTGCTCGAATTTGATTAAGCTTATGTTATGGAGTGAATTTCTTTACATTGCATCGAGTAATGCGATACAGAAGAACAAAATGAAGTCCAATAAGGAGGTGCCGCTCAATGGGATTTAATTTAGATAAGAATGCAATTATTGATGGGTTTACTGTACGTTTAAGTTATTCAGGTATAGCTAGACCCTTACTACTACCAAAATATTGGTGAGTGAGAAAAAGAGTAAATAGAACATATCATTGAAGAAAGAGCGGGTAATGGAAAACCTACACTCAATTATGGTAACGTTTAACTTTTTCTTTCCGCCTTCGGGTTTACTCTTAACCCGACCATTTTATTCTATTCCAACAGGGTCGGTTTTGTAAGCTTATAATGATCATCATTGTATTTGTTATGTTCTATATTTCAAACATAACAGGAAAGATTTAATATTATTGTTTCATTTTTATTAAAACTATTTGAAATTGAAACGTTCAATCAATATTGAAACGATTTGTCTGGTATTGAGGTTTGTCGGACTGAATTATGAATATTTTTCACGAATGGTATGCATTTTTGACTACAAATACAATATCAAAAATTCTTATTTAAAGTGTGACAATGATCATATTCAAATATTTGATATTGTTGTCTTCTTTAATGAATAAAAGTTAAATAAGAAAAGAACAACATTTTAAACTATATTTAATGCACCTTTAATTTGAAACACCAGTTTATCGTCGAATTTATTAATGTCTACCAAAGTAGTGCAGTTATAGTTTGTTTTCGAGATTCATCAAGTCTTTGATACCAAAATAAAGAATCTTCTTCAGCAAATAGTGTCGCTTATGGCTATTGCAAGAGACACTCGTTTGGGGAGTTTGAATTAAAACAGGAGCATTGTTTCACTTTGCATACTTTTAACCCTCTTTGATATTTATCCAGTAAACATTAGCGGATATTATTTGAATAACTTGCAATGAATCGTAAACTATATCACTCAATTTTCACAAATTACATTACAAAATTATTAGTTTATCATTATGTTATAGTGATCAATATTTAAATCATACATATGATCATCATTCTTCAATATGTACTAGACATGTCAAGTGAGATTTTATACCGATGTTGCACATTTTATACCAGTTAAGCAGATTAATAGAGCTTATCAATTTTGTTGAAATTATGTTGAAAATATTTCTTTAAGAATGTAGAAAAAAAGAAAGTTGTCTTATATTTTTCATTGCTGAATATTGTCGGATTGAATTAAAAATATTATTTTTGAATACAAATTGAGTTTTATTTATCTGATTATGCGTTGTGACTGCAAATTTCAATATATTTTAACTTGATAAAGATGCGCATATCACTACAGGGTACACAGTAATAGTTAGTTAACGATGTTCCATCAAGACTACTCAAAATATTTATTATTTAAATCAAAGTGAAGATTCATGCGTAGTAGTAGAAACTAGATTAGTGATGGATTAAACTTCTGCACTACTGTAAATTACTGTAAGAAGTGGTGGCCACAATATTGATTGGACTGGTGCCAAAGTTATCGATGAGGAACAAGAGTATTCTCGTTGGGTTTTGTTTGATTAATTGTTTTTTATTTTTGTTCTTAGAAAAATTTGTTAAATTTAAATGGCATCAATAGCTTACGATAGAATTGTTAATCCAATCCTTTAGTTTCTGTGTGATTCTTTACATTATTAATTAGAACAAATCTGCAAAACGACGTAAGAGAATTTACTAGGTCTCATTCTTCACAAATAACATGAATAATCACTTCACTTGCATATAGTTCACTAATCTTTTTTCTATCTAAAATCATGTTGAAAATTCTTGAGATCCAAAATTTCTCGTTGCGACAATGCTATAGTTTTACAAGTAATCTACGTATATTCCTTGTCAATACAAACAATTGTGCAGCTGAGTCAAGGTAACCTTATGCTAGCGAGACGCAAGTGGAAAGAGAATTGATAATCATACAAACTTCGCTCAAGTTTGAATAAGCTTACTTTATGGAGTCAATCTCTCTATATTGCACCGAGTAATACGATACAGAGGAACACAATTAAGTCCAGATGAGAGGTGACGGTTTATGGGATTTAAGTCCGATTAGTTTGTAATGATTATTGATGAAATACACAACCGGTTCTTTTTTGTGTTCCTATGCACGTCGGTCTATTTGATATTGAACAATAAAAAAGCTGTCATTCAAATACCTTATTCATTTAACTGAAAAGATGGCAAAACATGATTAATTTCATTAAGGATTTCAGCAATTAAAAAAGACAATTGAAAATATAACTAACCAAAAAATGGAGAAAAAGACATAGGAAAACAAGGAGGGTTTAACGGAAAACAATTATGTTTTCTTTCTTTTTTCTTGTTTAGTAAAGTTTCAATTAGCTTATTTTTTCAATCCTTGAAAGAATTGCGTTAGTTGCATCAAATTAATTTAGGATATAAGTATAGACATAAATAAATAAATAATTACAAATGGGCTAGCGAATGAAAACCGACACTTTTTCTGTTTTCCAATTTTTAAAGTTTCATTAAGTAGTAAAATGTTCAATCATTTAAAGAACTTTGGTAACTGTCTCAAATTGTATTTAGATATATGTGTACAAAGTGCAGGATAACATTCAGCTTAAATAAGGTATTCGGCAATACATGGCAGAGCGAAATCAGTTTAAATATTTGGAGTTTGATTAACAATGTCGATTCAGAAAAAAACCCTCTGTTTTAGGGATCTAAATTTAGCTCATAATCATGATCATCTTTTTCAGTATGTGCTAGAGATCACCAGTGATATTTTACACCGATGTTGCACACTTTATGCCAGTAAACCAGATTAAGAGAGCTTCAAAATTGCAAAACATTCAAGTATTTTGTTGAAATATGTTGAAAAGATTTCTTTAAGAACGTTCGGGGAAAAAAAGTTATTTTATGAGTTTAATTGTGTGTAATGTCGGACTAAATTGTAAATATAGTTTTGAATGTAAATTTTATTTTTATTATCTAACTATTCAATACGTTGTCACTGCATGCATCTAATTTAATCATATAAACTTGATAAAGATGTACATATCACCACAGGGTATAAAGTAATAATACCTAGTTATCTTTGTTAGAATAAAAGCCGTCATTCATTTGCGTATGTCTCCTCAAGGTAGTTGACGATGTTGCACCAAGACTCGTCAGAATACATTTTATATTATGACACACATTTAGGATGTGACAAGCAGGTTGTAGCACAAATTTCATTGTACGTTAACAATTTATAATCAATACTTGTTGAGATGAAAAAGAATATTCGCGTTTCTTGAAGTCTCTATTTGGTACCGGGTAGCATAAAATTGATTCCAGAGAATGTATGAAAACTAATGTAAGGCTATATATTTGGAAAGAGTGAAGATTTTTTTGGATACCAACCAGAAACAACAGATTTTCGACGTTTTGATGCCGTGTGAATGTCGGCAGAATTTTCACAAGTTAAAGATAAATTAAATATTTCCAAGATGTATTTTTGGAGAAACGGACATATTTCTTGGTATTCATCAGTTCGTCTACCAAGCTGACGCAGCTGTAGTCTTTACATCTAATGTATGTTGATTATTTTGATTTAATATGTAACATCGAAAAAAACATTATTTAAATCGTGTTGCATTTGGATGTTGTAATATTGCGGAGCAAACCCCGAAGTATCGAAAATCTTGACATTCACCTACTCTACAGTTATCGATGGCGCTTTTAAAGAAACAGCATTATATTAAGACAGGCATTAAATTTTGTCAATTTTAACGTTTATTAGTACAATTTAACGGTATTCCTATAATTTGTTTAGGGATTATCTCCAATGTTTGGTACTACCATATATTGGAAGATTTGGTATTCCAACTGCATCCATAGATCAATTTTGAACCAAATTTTAAAAGTTCATCAATTACAATCACCGAATGTGGTTACCACCCCTATGAAATTGAAATTGGAGGGCTAAAAGTTGCTTTGCTTTATATCATAGTATAGGTTAGGGTGTCTTCTATTCATTGATACCAACATTTTGAAAATCGGCAAAGGCGTTACATAATTATGACTTCATAAGTACTTCCGAGTCGGAAAAATCGCGATTTTGTGGCAAAAATGGCCACTAAATCGAAATTTTGCTGTGAAAGTTCTAAATATCAACATTTTGTCTGGTTTTTGCTTATAAAGAAGGGGAATGGTGTTTCTAATGTTTTCTGGTGTTTCTGTAAGTTTTAGGTGAATACCATACAGATATTTTTCAAAATGGCGAATCAAAAATGTCTTAGGTGGCAACCATCCCCCTACCTTCGGCCTTTGACGAGACACACTGACCACCCTGAATGTGTTACCTACAAGGTTTTTTTCGCTAAGTTTAAATGATCACAAAGGATGCATTTACAACTACCCAAAACCCCTAGGTCATATTCGTTTGCGTATTTATGCACCAGGGAATCATCCGTTAGGGGTCCTTGGTAAGACAAGGGTTAAGGAATGAAATCAAGATACCGTATAGTGTATTGAAAGAAAGTTTTGTTCCAAATTCCCTCCTTTATGTTCCTATGGTTATCACTATAATATGATATAATATCTAGTATTTTTAACATTTTTTAAAGGCCAGACTTTTTTTTTATTATCATTATTATTTGTGATGACTGATGAAATAATCTTACTTTGAGACTAATTAGTTTGAAAAATTTTGATTAAACTATACATACCCGGGCAAAACGTCTGTAGCAAGATAAATCAATACCAAAGCTTCTTCAGAATAATTACGATTTATTACAACAACGACCTTAGAATGATATATACATAGAGGAAACATATGTTTAGGGTCTTTTCGCTGTTTGATACATTAGTACTGTATAATGCAGGCTTCTTATCAAACTAATTACAATTTTACTATGACATGCAAGGACCTTTAGAAACAGAAATCGAAATCATGTGCGGGGTGAACATGTTAAGTGCCTATTGCTGATTGTCATACTTTACTACTGGTGCTGTGATCTCCTGAAACGTATATTAGATCAAACTCCGCCAAATCAGTGAGACGTTTGTCTTTTTTACGAAAAATAATACAGCAGGGAATGGCTAACGCATGTATAAGTAATACGATTTGAAGGATAGGCGGCTTCCCTAAAAGCTTACCTTTTAGATATATATTCTCCCGCCCAGTTTAATTCATCAGTGTTCAACATGAACTCGGGGATACGATATTGTTAAGAACACAATATTCTTACGGGTGAATAACGCTGAACGTCTTGTGAACGATTTCAACGTTGATGTTCGTAACTTCATATTGAATACATATTTTTTCTGGATGCAATTTTTTGTACAGTATACTAGTATGTCTTTTATCTATTGTTTTATTATTGGCACAGCATACTATGTAATTTTTAGGGAAAATCGATGGATTTTTTTAAATATTTGGAACTATTAGAAGACTTAATATTTCAACTGCATCCATAGATACATTTACGCTTAAGTATTTTGCTGAGATTATCAGCTGATGAATTCAACGTATCTGAACTAAATCTTCTTAATCAATGAAGATTGAAGTTAAAACACTGCAATAGCATTGTAGCTGAAATTGCTTATTAAAATTGTTATGTAACGAAAAATTATTTAATGACGTAAAAGTGTAAATTTTATTACGACAAATGTTTTCTGCTTCTTTCAAATATATTTGGAAATATAAGATATATTATGAGCATATAACTGTCACTTATTTGTTTTAATTGCCTGTTTCCTTGTTAGCTGAATTCGCACATCTAGTGAGGGTTTCAAAAAATTAGTTTAACGTACTTATCGTTTCCATAATACATTATCTGCAAAATGATGAAAGACATCCCTTACAACAAATCGATATATTTTCAACTAGTTCAGTGTTATTCTTTCATTCCAAAAACAATTTGAAAAGATAAAAAAAGTTTAAATTAGTCAGATGCCTATTTGTTTTACTTATATATTTATAAAGTGTCCAGGATTCAAAATATCTCAATATGACAGTACTATTATAGTTTTTCAAAGTAATGTATATTCTTTGTCAATACAAGCCATCCTACAACTGAGTCCAAGTTCATGTTTAATTGTCGTTACTATTCACTATAACGAAAGTGCAAACAGACGGAATACAATTGACAAGGTGTCATTCATCACACATAATCAATACACTTTAATAAATTTCATCGATACCATTACATTCTAAAATCGATTTAAAGTTATAAAAGATGTTAACTATTCAGTGACATATATTATATATTCATAAAGTATTTGGCATTCAGAATGTTTCATTGTGACAATGCTATAGTTTTACAAGTAATTTATATTCCTGGTAAATACAAACAATTGTGCAGGTGAGTCGAGGACACCTTATGCCTGCGAGATGCAAGTTAAATGCAATGAGAATTAGCCCTCTCGAATTTGATTAAGCTTATGTTATGAAGTGAATTTCTTTACATTTCATCGAGAAATGCGATACAGAAGAACAAAAATAAGTCCAATAAGGAGGTGCCGCTCAATCGGATTTAATTTAGATAAGAATGCAATTATTGAGGGGTTTACTGTACGTATCTTTAAGTTATTCAGGTATAGCTAGACCCTTACTACTACCAAAATAATGGTGAGCGAACAAAGAGTAAATAGAACATATCATTGAAGAAAGATCGGATAATGGAAAACTTACACTCAATAATGGTTTAACTTTTTCTTTCTGCCTTCGGGTTTACTCTTAACCCGACCACTTTTTTCTTTTATTCCAACAGAGTCGGTTTGGTAAGCTTATAACGAGCATCATTTGAATTGTTATGTTCTATTTTTAAAACATAACAGGAGAGACTTAATATTATTGTTTCATTTTTATTAACAATATATATAAATTGAAACGTTTACTCAATGTTGAAACGATTTGACTGGTTTTGAGGTTTGTCGGACAGAATTATGAATATATTTCACGAATGCAAATCAAGTATTTATTATGTGATAATTCAGAAGATTCAGAAGATTGCCACTGCATGCGTATATTTTGTTGTCGTAAAACTTGATACAAATGCGCATATCACCACAGGGTACAAAGTTGTAAACGTAGTAAGCTTTATTAGAAGCAGGGACATCGTCATTTATTTCGTCTGTCTCCTTAAGGCAGTTCACAAGGTCTCGCAAGGACTCGTAAGAATACAGCAATACGACTTTAGAGTTTGACAAGTAGACTGTAGCAGAACCAGGCAAAGACTTTACTTCGTGTCAAAGATTTATTATCATTACATGTTGACAGAAAAAGGAATATTGATCGACGTATGCTTTGAGGTATAACTAGATGATTTAGCACTAAGGGAACAAAAAGCAAGAAAACAGCGTCCTATGATTGATATTATAGGACAATCTTTAGAACTTGTTTAGACATTAGAAATGAGAGAATTAAAAAGTCATCAAGTGCTACTTATTTAATTAGGTTACTTAGTCAAAGGTTATCAGTCAAAATAGATGATAAAACAAGACAAATGGCATGCATTTTTGACTACAAATACAATATCAAGAATTCCTTTTTAAAGTGTGACTATGACATATTCAAATATTTGATGTTGTTGTCTTCTTTAAAGAATAAAAGTTAAATAAACTATATCTAATGCACCTTTAATTTGAAACACCAGTTTATCGTCGAATTTATTAATCCTCTACCAAAGTAGTGCAGTTATAGTTTGTTTCCAAGATTCATCAAGTCTATGATACCAAAATAAACAATCGTCTTCAGCAAATTGTGTCGCTTATGGCTATTGCAAAATACACTCGTTGGGGAGTTTGAATTAAAACAGGAGAATTGTTTAACTTTGCATACTTTTAACCCTCTTTGATATTTATCCAGGTATGTTTATTGGTATTGCTTTCTAGATACATCACCGGATATTATTTGAATAACTTGCAATGAATCGTAAACTAAATCACTACAGTTTCACAAATTACATTTGAGTGTCTTCAAATTTCGAGACAAAATTATTGGTTTATCATTATTTTATAGGGATCAATATTTAGCTCATACATATGATCATCTTTTTTCAATATGTGCTAGACACGTCAAGTGAAATTTTATACCGATGTTGCACACTTTATACTAGTTAAGCAGATTAAT
>JXSR01S010413.1:31887-43286 GCA_000969725.1 Ophiothrix spiculata
GAGGGTGATATGTTAGACACCGTTAGTTTTATTTACGCTAACATCCACGTAAGCCTGGTGTTGTAACTGGGTAATCTGACCGAGTTACCACCCGTTTTACCAAAAAAGAAAGACCTGGACAGGTCTCGAGACTTGCAATATAGGGTATCAAAATCCACCTGGTACTCTGGAAGTCTTACATAGGGTATCGAATCTAGCTTTAAAGTCTCTGATAGGGTATCAGTTACCCCCGGGCACGTAAGACATTAGCTCTTTTGGACCAATCAAAGACGAAATATCATGCTTAACGTGAATATATATACGTGAACGGTTAAGACAACTAACGGTGTCTATCTGACTGATGGAATAATTAGATAACCGTTCAAAAATATGATCCAGGTACCGTATAGACTATGGTTATTGGCGTCAAATACATGAAAGGGTTTCGTCTTGTCACCGCTGCTCCAGTGATTCCTATTACACCGGTCAGAGACCACTTTCGTATAGAATATCAACAATCAACTTGTATACTTAGATTACAACGGAAATTCGTATATAATATTTTAAATTCGCACCCGCGTATATTCTATTATGAAAAAAAACCCGTCATTACATCGATATGTATGAAATCCGTTAAAGAGAATACTGGTGAAAGTGTAGATTCGTGATTTCGAACCTCAGAGGTGTAGCCAATAAGACAGGAAAGTAGGAATCTGCACTTCTAAGGCTAGTATTTGACTTAGATCATTACACAATGCAAACACATGTATTTTTTTTTATAACTGCATACTTTATACACGGTTGCTCATATAATTGGAATGAAAATATTTTAACCACTTTTTATGTAAAGGTCAATTTATGAGCTAAACGACTAGAAAATTATGTTGCTTTTGGTCAGATGTGATAGGTAATCTTGTTGGGTGTGAAATGGGACCCCGAATGGGATCAATATTTTCATGTACTGGTAAGGGGACAACAACACAAATGGGTCAAAAAAGTGATTTTTAGGGAGTCAAATTTGATTTGACCCCGCCTTGTTCAAGGTCACTTCTCTGCTCAAGTTGAGTGGTAAAATGGAATGTTTATCTGTAATAGAGTGATAAGCAGGTTATTAAATGTCTTTGTCACGCTTGACTGAGCTAAGATACAAGCAAAGCACAAAATGATCCATCAACGCCCCTCAATTTACAAAAAAAATACAAAAATTGGGTTGTGGAGAACGTGGAATGGTCCCTGGCGGTATATGACATCTTCAAAACCTTTTAAGATGTCATATACCGCCGGGAACTATAACGCGTTCACCAAAACCCTATTTTTGTAATCACCTGCGTATCATTCAATTACAGATAAACATTCCATGTGACCACTCAACTTGAGTAGAGGAATGACCTTGAACAAGGCCTTAATATCACGTTTTTTGACCCATTTGTGTCGTTGCCCCCTTACATACAGTACATGAGAAAATTGATCACACTCGGAGTTCCATTTCACACCCAACAAGATTACTTGTCAAATATGACCAAAAGCAACATAAATTTCCAAATATTTTCCCTCATAAATTGAATTTTACATAAAAATGTGGTTAATTGTTTGTTATTCCAACTTTATGAGCAACCGTGTATAGCTAATTAAATTGAAAAATCAAGTAAGCATTTGATTGAATAGCGAATACGTTTTGAACGAAAACAGGTATAGAATATTCCATATGAAGGAAAGCTATAAACCAAAAAGACTGAAAAGAAAACAGACTGATATTATATATTCAGCATGAATAGTTTATCTTATTTGTTCAAGAACCCACTTTTGTGCATTTCTGTTAGCCAGAAAGGCGTTTCATTTTTTTTTTTGCATTGAAATAATGTATTTTCTTTCTCTACTGCTTACTAATTAAGCTCATAAGTTTGGGTAAGAGCAAACTTTATGTCTATTTACTCTTTAAAAAATTCATGTTGTGTAATCAAATCTACCATCATATCCTTAAAAGTGCAATCCTATCTACGATCTAATACTCGAGTGGCATCTGTTTCCTGTTTCCTGTTGAAGTGGAAAATGTGATTGGAGACAATTCATTAAGGTACACCTAAATAGATTAAAAACAGAGAAGGTCTGTTCATCAAAGTTTGGCTATCGGGATAACGATCGATATCAATATTTTACATATCGTCTATTTTTTTTATTAAAACAATGAGAATTCTAGTATTTTAACTCGAAGAGAAAAGGGGTATCTCTGGATGTTTTTATTTCAGCGTATATCAAGGCATTAAAACAGAACACAATTGCAATGCCTACTACTTGTTGTCGGGTAGAATTGTCAAATGCTTGTCAGAACATTAACTAGGGATATCAACGAGAAAATTAAAGTTCATATTCAATTTTTTTTCTTGACACATTCGAAATGCACTCTGTTTCCAAAGTAAAATGACACCAAGATCACATTTGTCCGAAAAAATGGCGCTATTAAATTAGAGAAAATTGCAATATAAGGAATTTACGGGCGTGTAAAAATGAAAAACAAACTACGAAACTGATTTGTTTTAAATATTTTTCTTCTACAAGTGCCTAAGCATCCAACAAAATACCATGTCTCACTTCGTATTGAAAATATCCGCCCAAATTTGAGGTCATTTGTTCAATTTTAACAAATGGACCCATTTGACAAGCTGTTACAGATATACAACGGGAGTAGGGTGCATAAACAAACTCGGCACAGCCACTAACGTTAAACCAGTAAGGTACGGGGAAAATTGACAACTACACTAACTAAACTTTATCCCGTAACCTTTATAAGTACCTATATCTATAATATTGGAATGATTTTTACTGGATTAATGACACGAAAGAGCGGTGCATGTGACTAACAGTCTGATATTAAACCAAATTCACAATTATTTTGACTTATACCATCCAAAAAGACGAAAGAAAACTTTGGCGTGTTTGACAATGTCCAGCCAGTTTTGCGCCGGGAGCTGCCGGGTATACAGCATTATTCCCATTGCCGGCGGGATTATAAAACACGCCGGAGAGTGTACGTGGTAGTGTGGGGTTTTGAGGACATTTCGCGATTTCGCGAGGTGATTCATTCATTGTTGAAAGTCAAAAAATATACCATTTTGATTACGAATATCTACCGGTTGTAATGATGTAAGACACTTTTTCGGAGACAACCTGTGTCAACCAAGTATTGCAAAAGTATTGAGAGATCTCCGACCGGGCGGTGGTCTAGGGTTTTGATCGACTGGTGTGAAGTACACGAGGTGGTTTCCAAAAAGTGTCCTTCATAAATGGAACAATGGATCTATCTCCTTTAAAATAGTTGTTTACTTTTTGCCTAAAAGTGAGTGAATCACATCGCGAAATGCATTTGAACAGGGCTTAATTTGAGTTTGCACGGCGACCTCTGGTCCATTTTCACACGGAGCTCATTTATGAAAACATACGAACATTCAATCAACTGTAATATACTTGTTTTATGATTGAAAACCTCAATATTAAAAAAAACCTCCATGAGAAGACTGGTAATACGCTACCGATTGAGCCACGCCGAGTCGTAGTGAGGGAATGGGGAATTTTAAATACGTTCACGTAAATATTGACAAATCTTGATGACTTGAAAGAGGGAAAGTACAAGAGAACTGTGTTTATGATTTTCAATCAATTTCCATGATAACATTACTCGAAAAGATATTCCCGTAAAAACGTGCGATGACGTCAAACTACGGAATTAACTTTGCAACCATTGAATTATTTTTACGGGATTTAACCGTTAAAAAACATTTCTTCAACCGTTAAAATACAGATCTATTATTCAGCATACGCTTGTCAAGTAATATTACTACGGGAGCCTCTCTGACCTCGAGTTATTGTCAATATAGTCGACACGACTACGGTTAGCACGGGTAAACTCAAATTGATGGCATAAGCACATGACTCATGTGAATAACTTGGAACGGTTGCCGGCAAAATTTATCCGATTTTAAGATCACACTGAGAGCGAATTGATAGACTGATGCTCAGAAATGAGGAATAATCAAAGTTAGCATGCATGGCTTTTCTCTCAGCGCTATGTTTGCTATGAATATAAAACATGTGTTGCTGGATATTTTAAAACTGAAATACACACAAAGCATATTTCGTAGGGATAATTTATGATCATTTAAGACATGAGAACTTGACATTGACCCCAAAATAGTGTGAATATGCCCTCGGTTGGAATGCACTAGCTGTTCTTAAGTTAGCTTCTCTGTTCTGCTTGTAAACGAACATTCATATTTTTTATGCCAAATATTACTTTGATTATTTCCTCTGACAAATAAAACTTATTAACCCTCGTCTAACCAAGCTATTTTTTGTAACACGTCTAACCAATGAACTTGGTTTAGCTATCAATAGATAGGTATGGTTCTCCCCTATCCAACGATACCAAGATCACAAAAATCGGCCAAGGCGTTATGTAATTATGACGTCATAAAGGTCGAAAATCGGAAAAATCGAAATTTTGGCAAAAAATGGTTACCAAAATCAAAATTTGTCTAAATAACAGAATTTCATCGGGTTTTTTGCATATAACGAAGGGAAATGACAATTCTAACATGCTTAGCAAGTTTCAGCCACATAGCATGCGTATTCTTTTCAAAATTGCGATTTAAAGTTGTCAAAAATGTCGCTGGGTTGCAACCCCCCCCCCCCCCTACACCCCAACTTTGACGGCCAACCCTAACCCCACCTTATGTAGTACCCCTCTAATTTTTTCATCAAAATGACCGCAAAGGATGTAAAAGAGATTACCCAAAAGCCTGGGGTCGGTTGCTTTTGCGTTTTTATGCTACGGGGAAAAAACCTTAGGGGGGGGGGGGGGGTTGCAACCCCCCCCACCCTGGTTAGACGAGGGTTAAAGCAACATATAATGTTAAAAATAGATTTTAGTTAAAAAGGGTTGTAATGAAGAATTATGACCAAACAGCAAATAACGTTAGTCAAAACAATTGGTGATACGGGATATATAAGAGTTAACTTAATTTCCAGCATAAAAAATAAACAAAGCACACATAAAGTCCATACCACCATAAAACTGACTTCCAGACACTACGTAAGAAGGTATATCTCATTTCAAGCTGAAACTATGACCTTTTAACAGCCGCATTAGCCGTTTTAAACTGGTCTCTTCTTCAATATTTAAGTGCAGATCCTTCATTTATGTCAATCATTGATTTGACCGTTTTAAAGTACATTCATTGAGTCAGTCATATTCGCAAGAAGCTATGATGACTTCAGAAATATGAATGAAATACTCGATAAGCAATGTTTGTTTTAAGAAATTAAATTCATTGGGTTTTCGGGTTATATCTCTACTCTAAGTGGACATTTCGATAATTCAATTTTGATATAAGATATACCGTATGTATTGTGACGGATAAATGATAGATCTACTAGTATATAGATTTAATTATTTCGGAAAAAAATAAATATTTTTAGTCAATGAAATTCATTAAATAGTTATAAAATAACTTCTATCTGGATCTCATTTTCTAAAACACTTTCTTTGGCCATTTGGGGATTCGCTATGAAAACTGGTAAATGGATTCGCATTATTTCGAAAAAACAACAACCCATCAATACAATACATTATATATGCATGCCTTTGTTTGGTTTTTGAAAAGCTGATTGATTCCATTTTTTTCATTGTTGTAGGAAGCCCTATTAACCCTCGCAATAAGTTTATCAAAAGTACTTTGATATCAAAGTACGTTGTCCAAACATCAGAATATTCTGTTCCTTCAGATTTATTTCGTTACTGATAGGCACCCCTGGTCAAAAATTATCCAATTGAATACATGATATATTTACAACTCAAATGGGATCTGTCAGATTTAACATGGCATGTAAAAAGGGGGTACGGCTTTTGACGCCAATAACAATTATTGCTCAAGCGTGTATTTTTGGCATCATTAAGGTTCTTAAGATACATGCTCTAAACTACCAGTTTCATCAAAAAAATTGCATATATACCCAACTTGACACTTATGCTATAATGTTGATGAAATCTATCTGACTATAAAGTAATTATGGCCATACGTATATTCTTTCGAGGCATTTCCATGAAACAATAACGGAACTGTGGTTATTTATATACAGGCACTGATGGACGTAAATAAAAAATCTTCGTACCTTAAAGAGCAAACAAAGGAAATGAACCTCACTTATAGATGCTTTTAGATAAGATGCAACTCGTGTGATAAATTATTCCGGTCACTTTGAAATAAATGACACGTGGCATTATTCTAAGTCGTTCAATTTAGGACAATATTACCTTGCCTCCATTAAATAGAAATGATGGCATTCATATATATATCATGCATATAGGGGAGATCGATAGTTTACTATCGATATTCGAGATGATCAAATTCTACGAGAATTAAAGCCAAGCTCATAGAGCTTAAGAGTACATTATCATAATTGTATCACCAGATAACCTGGACTAGATTGATTGAATTACGGGATGGCTGATGGTTGAACAATACCTTGAAGGGGTACCAAGCTTTACAATAAACAGTTAATGGAGTCAATAAGTGTAGATAATCCCCATTTGAGGGTCTGCAATCCGTAACAGTTCATTTATGTGCGCAAAAGCAGTTTTCTTTAGCAAAAGACAATGAACTATCATTTGGTTTGATTGACAGTAATTTTGTGCGGTACAATTTTGTAAACTAAAACTGTTGTCGTTTAATGAAGCATTTGAACAGACGTATTCGCTGACAAAGTGTGACATCAAAATCAATAGTTGCCAAGTGACTGGTTCACGCTTACAGCCAGTACTTAGAACCTATGCAAATGAGCTCATTAGACGAAATTTAATTTTCATTTACCGGGTATATCCTGGGTGAATATCAGGATAACTCAGTCGCTATATTTTTTTTTCTCGAATAGTTCGGACTTCGAACCCTATAATCACAAGGGGGTTAATGCAAATAGGAAATGAAGATGTTGATGAAAATATTTAGAGTTTTTTCAATAAGATAAGTCTATTTTTGACAGTGGAAAATAACAATTTTTCATTTCATTACATTTTTTAAAACAAATATGACGTCACTTACCGCGGGGCAAGCAGATTCACTGGTGGTGGCATCCATTGTATTTTGCATATTGTACATGAAATTGCAGCTTTTATCATGTTTATCTAAGAAATTCCTTTGTAAAAGTAATTTATTGAAGGAAAGTCAATCTAATACGATGGGAAAAATAATACATTGCCAGAAAAAAGACTACGATAGGACTCGAACCTGGAACCCGGGAACAAAAGTCACGCAGCCTAACCGTTACACCACGACGCACTGTGTGAAATTGGTAATGTTTTTGACAATATATATCTAACAATAGGTAAGTGCTGCTTAATCGTTCACTTCCGGGTTACATTGTGTTTTGCGTAGAAATTGGGGCCCGTATTCCAGAAAGGTGTTTAGCTAAATCAAGGTTTTATTTCTCGTCAACAGCACGACTCATTGAACTGTTCTGCTTGAAAGCTGCAATGATGCGTATCATTCCTGGACAGTTGATGCTCAGTTAAACAATGGTTTAGCTAAACATCTTTCTGGAATACGGGCCTGGATGTCTTATTTTGACCTCATGGGACCAAGTGTCAAATTAGAGTGTTTTACGTGTAGAGTGTTTTACTGAAAACTATCGCAAAATGTTTAGCAAACCTGATAAAGAAGTGCTGTCGCAGATTTTAAGCAAAACACAAAGACCAAATTTGACCTCATTCAAAGAAAATAATCACTGTAGAAATTACATAAATGTTCACATATATTTCGCAAAATTATAATTATTTTGAATTTCAGGATGTTTTTACAACATTTCTGCATCTATATGCAACATTGTTTTGAATTATGATCAACTTGGATGAGTTTCTGGGCCTTTTTAATTTGTGTCTCAAATTCATGAATATTCATGAGCATCGGCGAAACGACGGTCTGTGCTGATTTTTTTATGCATAAATAAAAATAAACTAAGCCATTTTTCTCGCGCCTGAATGTTGGATGTTATTGCAATTTCAACCACGATCAAATTGATCACAACACATCCTGTATGGGTTGCCAAATGAGCGTGAACATAGCGTGAACCAGTAACTAGGATATGACGTTTTAACTTTCTCAGCGAATTGTTTGTTCAATAACAAGGAACAATTATATACAGTAAACCTAATTTTAAGCACTAAATGTCGTATTTCAAAATCCTTGTAGACAGTACGTAGCTTGTATCATAGTTAAACACAACAGAAGTTTGTATGTCAGCTAAAAATCTAGGCCCGTATTCCAGAAAGGTGTTTAGCTAAACCATGGTTTAACTGAACTTCAACTGTCAAGGAACGATACGCACCATTGCAGCTTTCAAGTGGAACAGTTCAATAAGCCGTGCTGTTGAGGAGAATCAAAACCGTGGTTTAGCTAAACTACTTTCTGGAATACGGGTCTATGACATTGTTAATTTAGTTAGGTCAAAACTAGTATCCAACAAAACAAATAAAGCTTAATCCTCTCATAATTGGTTTATCATCTACACAAATGTAATAAAGCATAAATTGTCTTGTTGAGGGTTCGAAGAATTATAGTAAATTTAATGAGTCGTTATTTTAATAGAACATGCGTGTCTCTTACCTTAGCCACTTGGCTGATAGACCAAGTGAATTATAAATGAAGGAGTCATTTTCGCCCAAGACAATCTTTGATGGGTCATAACTTGTCTTGTGTTGACTGATGTTTATTTGGGTATTGCTTTATCTTATGGTCTTTTTAATCCTTAACCATTACAAAAAATAGCAAGTTTTGAAAATTCCTAATCCTGTGTCTGGTTTTGGAGTAGCTTTATCAAACAATATAGTCAATTATTGATTGCTACTTTAAGTCCACAATCTAATCGTCTCTGCATAAAAAGGAGAAATGATCACAGGTTAACTTTACGGCTCGTTTGTTCACGGTGAAAGTCACGTCCAATTTGTATTTTTAATACTTCTCTGACATGAAAATCACTAAATAGTTGGCAATACATGAATCCGAAATATACTTCGTCATTCAGTTTAGTTCGGAATTATCCTGGTGCAAGATATTTGTACTGTAGAAATATATAGTTTCATTCTGAGATTGTCACATGGTTTGACAATTTGAAAAAAAAAACACCTTACAAATCAGAAATTAAAACTTGCTTGTGCAGACCATGACCTTTATTATATATGTATTCATTATATTCATGTTGTTATCATGGTTATTAGTGCTAAAGTACACCAGACGGAAACTCTTGTCATCTTGATAGATATTTCATCTCTATGCATAACCGTTTTTTTCTATCCTATGTTTAACCCTCGTCTTTCTACCCCCCCCCCCCTAACGGATGATCGCCGATTGCACCAACACGCAAAGTAAAGCGACCCTCAGCATTTAGGTAATTAAATACGCTAGAATAAGAACATCCCAACTCAGTGTGCTGCCTTCTGTTAAGTTATGTAAAATATAAATGCCTATAAATTTCGGAAAATGCTTTCAAATCACTAGAAAGCATTTTTCATGTCTTTATCCCAATTATAGTCTTACATTTGACCTTGTAGTTGACGTTGTTAGACATTGTTAGATAATTTTCCTAGCATATAGTTGCAGAGAGGAGCTCATGGAGTTGGGATGTTCTTATTATGACTGTTTAATATAGCAATTATGTACTATAACCATTATCTAACAATGTCTAGAAAAGTAAACTACAAGGTCAAATATCACACTATGATTAGGATATTGACATGGAAATGCTATTTTAGTGATGTGAAAGCATTTTCAGAAATTTGTATGCGTTTATATTCTATAAATATGATTAAAAGAAGGCAGCTATTGGAGTTGGGATGTTCTTATTCTGGCGTATTCAATTGCTGTTACACCTTTGCGGTCATTTTTATGAAACAAAATCGGGGTACCACCTATGGTAGGCCGTCATAGTTCATTATAGTGGTGGTGGTGGGGGGGGGGATGCCACCTCGAAATATTTTAAATCGCCATTTTGGAAAATATCTAGACTTGAAATTTACAAGACATGTTAGAATTGTCATTTTTTTTTATCTATTAGCAAAAACTCCGACGAAAATCGGAAATTTAGAACTTTTATAATAACAAATTGAAAATGTGGCCATTTTTCCCGAAGTGGATTTTTTCGGAACGGAAATACTTTATGACGTCATAATTACGTAACGCCTTGACCGAGTTTCATGATCTTGGTATCAATGAAAAGAAGGGGGAGTGGTAACCTTCCTCACCTCAGGCAGACGTGTTACAAAAAAGGCTCAGGAAGACGAGGGTTAAAAGGATTTGGTTAAGAGATAATTGATGGGCTATTCCAAAGTAACGTTTGTGACCGAAAAAATGAAAAAAATCACTTTAAAACGGCTACAAAACCTAACATAAACATTATATCCACGAGTTTGTTGTTGATAATGGTGCTCACTGGTGGGGTCAAGACATGTAGATGTTTGAAAATTAAATTAATTGCCAAAATCCTGATTAAAGTTCATGTAACGTTTGGTAACGTTTGTGACCGCGCACGGAAATGGTTTTTTGCTCCAAATGACTTCAATGTACAAATTCTCTGAAGTGTCAACGATATTTTTATTGCGCTTTACACCGATTATGGGAAACATATTTACAAATATTTCATAAAAATTACAGAAAATTATATCGCCAGGATTTAGTTGAATGCATTGTTTTGTGTTGTAACGTTTGGTTACGTTTGTGACATTTTGGTGTAACTTTTTGGTAACGTTTGTGACATTTTTGAAACAAAACATGAGCTCATTCATGCACGGATAGACGAACTTTACAATTTCCTATAGGAAAATACTTTTCACGTGCCAAGTATCAAATGTGTGACTGAAAAACATGTTTATGTGGTCGAACAAGAAAGCTGATTTTTTGCTTGAAATCAAAAAAGGTTTAGTTTTCACTGGAATGAGCCTGATGCGTAATTTAGTTAGATACAGTTCTTGAGCTGACTGACCTTTGGCATTGACGTATATTTGAAAATATAACCGTGAACTTCAGTCCAAATGGGGCCTTAACTTAGTATCTTAATGTGTCCTTTTCATTTTAAAGAGATTCAGACAAACAAACACTAAACATTCATACCACACCACACCCACACACCATCACCAACTCACCACACCTTCCAACACTCCACCACAAACCCCCCACACATTACCCATCCCAGCAACTCACCATCCAACCAACCAACTAAGAGTGAAAACATAGTCGCTACTGTCCTGGTCGCTACCAAACTGTTGGTCGTGACGTTACCAAATATTTGGACTTTTTTCTCCATAGACTTAACGTCTGGCGTATTAGACAGCATGTGTATGCAAGACTGACCATCGGAAGGCCTGTGTTGAGGCTATGAAT
>JXSR01S010413.1:82583-93192 GCA_000969725.1 Ophiothrix spiculata
TGGTAACCAATGAAGATGATGTAAGACTGGTGTTATATGATCGTATTTCCTAGTTCTGGTAAGCATGCGAGCCGCAGCATTCTGAGCCTGTTGTATTTTATTGAGCTGTGATGATAATAGAGGCTTCAGCCAGTACTTAGGACCTATGCAAATGAGCTAATTAGACAAAATTAAATTTCCATTTCCCGGGTATATCCCGGGTGAATATCAGGATAACTTGTTTGCTAGATTTTTTTTTTCTCGACATGACCTGTTGAACAGGATCGGACTTTTACCCCTTTAATCACAAAGGGATTAATGCAAATAGAAAATGAAGATGGGGGATAACATTTTTTAGAGTTTTTTTCAATAGAAAAGTCAATGTTTGACTGTTGGGAATAAAAATTCTTCATTTCATTACATTTTTAACAATATTGTCAAATGTAAGCTTTTAAAATGATGAGGTCATATCTTATCTATGTGCAACTTGTTTTACCGAATTGGCTAATACTAACGGCAAGATAAGATATCAGACATCACATTCATGAAATTTGAAAAATATATCTTTCCTGCAAAACTTTTAAAATCAATAAATAAATCGAGGGAAAATTCAGTACAATTAGACATACGTAAATGAGATGATGTCGGTAATCACAGTATCCCAATAACACAGCGAACATCGCAAACGACAAGTCACACCTTTCGAAGGTCTGGGGCTAGATAGGCAAATATGACGTAATTTACCATGCACGTGGAAAGCAGGACTGGGGGCGTCCATTGTGCTCTGCATATTGTTTAAATATATTTGTTTACGGGCTAGGAAAACGATTGAATTGTACAGCTTTTCTCATGTTCATCTAAAGAAATTTAATACAAGTAATTAATTGAAGGAAAATCAGTCAAATACGATGGGAAAAAAAATACTTCATTTTCAAAAAAAAAAAGAGAGAGAAAAAAAACACCAGGCAGTAATCGAAACTGGGACCTTGCGCACCAAAAGACATGTAGCTCGACCACTACATCACAGAGCACGCTGCAGAAATTTGGATGTTTTAACAATATATATGGCTGTCAAACCCGTATGAGCCGTAAATGTCAGAAACTTCATTTTGCGCTACATGTGAAAATACAGGTTATTGTCGTACTTTGCCGTTTTTTTTTTCAGATTTATAATTCTTGTGCTTACAACAAAATACTTGAAAAGTTTCATGTCAAGAAAATGGTAGGAAATGTGAAATAAATCTGCATATTTTTAAGACAATCAACAGAAAATATAGGGCTCATTGATCTTTGAACGCGTTTATCTCAGTTTTACGTTTTACTCCCTTTGACGGACCATAACTTGCCTTATGAAACACGTGTGAAGTTCATTAAGGTGTTATTTTAATCCTTATGCAATTGCAAATATTTTAAAAAGTGAAAATGACAAAAGGCGGCATTTATGGCTTGTTTGGGATGTACGTTCACATATATGTAACAATAGGTAAATGCCGCATAATTGTTCTTTTCCGGGGTTACATGGTGTTTCGCGTAGAAATTTGATGTCTTATTTGACTTAATTTGACCTCATTTGACCAAGCGTCATATTATTTTACGTGAAGCGTGTTTTACCCAAAACTACAACAATAGTTTTAGCAAACCTGTTAAAGAAGTGTTGTCGCTTTATTTTGACCGGACTCAAGGAAAATAAATACTTGCAAAATCACACGAAAAGACACTGAAAGTTCCAAAAAAGTTATAAAGTTTTCATAACATTTATGCTTCTAAGTACAAATTTGGTTTGAAATCTATGAATATTTATACGCAGGTCAAAAATGACCTTTCCTGCATTTGTCCATGAATAATTAAAAAAAAAAAAAAAAAAAACTTTTCAGCGACCAGAGGTCTGGCTGCCTCTATTTGTGCACTTAAAAACAGAGTGATATTCAGTAGTACAATTCCAGGATCGTTTGACGTGTATTATACTAGCGGTGAGCTCGCGCCACTCACAGAAATTATTGCGGGTTGAACAAGGATCATGATGATCAAATGTGAGTGTCGCAGGTTGTTCTTGATAAATCGACATAGTTGGCCAAGGATCATGCTGACAAATTTAGTTGTCCAAGATCTTTCCTAGACAAATTGACCTTTATATGACCTATGACCTGTTGGGTCACTTTAAATTGCCCATCAATGTAATGTGGGTTGGCCAAGGACCATGCTGACCACCTTTGGTTGTCAGAAGTCATTCCAGGAGAAATTGTCCTCTAGATGACTTTTGACCTGACAGGTCATTATGAAACTACCAAAACGCTATTTTTTGTTAGCTAAGGGTCATGCTGACCAAATTTAGTTGTCCACATTTTCAAGATTTTTCTTTCAGGAAGTAAAACTTCGCCGTTTAGACGTTAAAAAAAAAACTCCCGTGGATTAAATGACCAATTTCTGTATTTTTGTCATTGAGGAAGTTAATAAATAACACACCTAGGTTGATTTTAACTAACAGTCATTTGATTCACTTAAGTCGGTTATAAGCTGTTAACCAGGAACAAATGTGACCAACATTTCTTGTGTGCACAAATGGGTGTGCATTGAAACTAAATGTTTAATTCAAAACACGTCACAAACGGTAGCGTTATATTTAATTATCCAATTATGCAGCGGGTTCGTTTCGTTAAGTTTCTGGAGTGTAAGTTCACTCACACAAAAAGCGAAATGTGAGGACATTATTAAATCGAGATTGTTAACTACATATCCTTAAACTTGTAAAGCACTTAGATAAATTAATATTGTATACAAACAATCGCAGCAATATTCAAATGTGTATTGCGATAACGACATCAATCGAAAACGTCAAAAAAGGGGGACGGGATTGAAGTTAAAATGTCATTGGCAAAGTTACAACCGACATTTTTAAATATAAACTTATAAACTTACAACTGTAACCGACTTAGTAAAGATCACTGAAAAAGTATATCTACTATAATTTAGGTTAATGTATCAAATAACTTAGGTTAATATATCAGCGAGCAGGTGGGCTATGGTATCAGGGATAATCTGGATCTAAAAAGTTAACAAAAACAACTTTATAGAGTACACTCTTAAAATTATCTTACTCTTGTTGAGTAAAAACGCACTCAACGGTCACAGCTCAACATTGGATAAACTTTACTCAACGTTGGGTAAACTTTGCTCAACGTTGAGTAAGATGTGTTCAACATTGAGTAATATTGACTTAACCGAGTAAGATTTTACTCAATGTTGAGTAAGATTTTACTCAACAATGAACTGTGACCTTTTTACTCAACAAAGAGTAAAATAATTTTTAGAGTGTACACGTGCCGCTTATAATAGTTACAAGTATAAGAATAAAGATAAATGCTGTTCTCAAAATTTCTTAAAATGTTAATTGTTTTCATTGAATCTGTTGACGGACTGATTGACGGGACTTCAGGTTAGGATTGCAGTGTTTGGGCACATAAAATATTTTCAATTATCCCAAAGGCACCTTGTAAATAACAGCATTTAATACAAAAATTCATTTGTAACATGTTCGGTAAGTAGAACGAATTATTTTACTTCCGTAACTAAAGGTGAACTAAATACCAACCGCTGAGTGAAAGTGATCAAAACGATTTCTAGCAATCAACCAAATCTATAATTCAATGAAGTAATGAATAACAGAAGTCAAATTCAATAATTGAACTATATAGTAATGATGGAATTCTTTGGCACGTACTGAAAAAAAACTTATTCCACTCTTGATCTGAGTAATCCGAATCTCTTACAGATTCCAATTAAATGCAACTAGGGCAATTTCCACCGGGAATCATCTTCATTTCATCGTAATTAATTATAGTGATTATCCAGGTCCTTGATTCAGTGGTATCATGATTGTAAACAGATATTTACTTTTGAATTGTGTACTTGCAGTTGTAATTTGACACTAATAACGTTATGTATTACCCTTCATTCATTTGATATAGTTCTGGCACATAATATGCCGTAAAGTACACGCAAATTTGCATTATGGCAAAATGGCCACCAAAATCAAAACTTTGCTTTAAAAGTTCTAAATAACGGATTTTGGTCAGAATTTTTACTAATTAAGAAGGGAAATGATGATTCTAACAAGTCTTGTAAGTCTAAGTCTTACAGCCTGCATAAATGTTTCAAAAAGGCGATTTTAACATTTCCGGGATTTCACCAACACCCAAACTTTGACGGCCTACCCTAACCCTACCTTAAATGCTACCCCCTAGTTTTTTCATCAAAATGACCACAAAGGATGTAAAAGAGATAACTCAAATGCATGGGGCCGGTTGCTTTTGCGTTTTTATGAAGCAGGGGAAAAACTTTAGGAGGGCAAGGGTTAAAAACAAACATAATTCTTACCAAGTGACATACTTTTTCGGAAGTCCTCACTGAAAGACCCCCTTTTTAGTCTTTCACCGAAAGGCTCTACTTCTGTGGACGTTGCCACACAACCCAAGTCTCTTTTCAATGTGAATGCACCTACGAAATAAGGTCCCATTTATTACATTTAGTTGCATTAGGCGGCCATGTATGTGTAAGATAGTGCTCTTGTAAATTAATTTCGTGACCACTTTCATAACAAGTCACGAATTTTCATAACATTGTCAACAGTATTATTTTTGTGTCGGCTCCCATCTTGGATAATGCTGCCTCTTCAACACCTCTGGGATCCCCGTAAAGAACATTAACCCTCGTCTACCCAGGGGGCGGGGGTTGGGGGTTGTTGCACCCCCCTAAGGTTTTCCCCCGCTGCATAAAAACGCAAAAGCAACCGACCCCAGGCATTTGGGTAATCTCTTTTACATCATTTGCGGTCATTTTGATGAAAAAAGTAGGGTGTACCACCTAAGGTAGGCCGTCAAGGGGGGGGGGGGGGGGAGAGGTGAAGCCCCGGAAAATTTTAAGTCGCCATTTTGAATAATATATGCATGCTATGAAGCTGAAACTTTCAGGCCATGTTAAAAATTATCATTCCCCTTCTTTAATAGCAAAAATCCCGGTGAAATTACGTCATTTAGAACTTTTATAGCAAAATTTCGATTTTGGTAGCCATTTTTGCCAAAATTCCGATTTTTCGACCTGAAAGACCTTTATGACGCCATAATTACGTAATTACGCTTTGGCAGATTTTTGTGATCTTGGTATCGTTGGATAGGGGAGGACCATACCTATTATTTGAGATTAAAACTAAGTTCATAGGGGGTTACGTTACAAAAAAAATAGGGTTTTGGGTAGTCGTGTTACAAAATATAGCCTGGTTAGACGAGGGTTAACACTCTCGAGATCTACATTATGTCCCGGAGACTCAATGTTAATATGATTCGAGACTTCCGAAAAGACGTTTTTAGCTCTTTTATGTTTGTTAACCCTTATTCTCCGAAGGGGGATGGGGTTGTTGAACCCCCTCCCCCCCCCCCCCCAAAGGTTTTTTCCCGGCTTCATTAAAAACGCAAAAGCAACCGGCCCCGGGCATTCGGGTAATCTCTTTTACATCCTTTGCGGTCATTTTGATGAAAAAACTAGGGGAGTAAGGTTGGGTTAGGGTAGGTCGTTAAAGGGGGTGAAATCCCGGAAGCTTTTAAGTCGCAATTTTAATAAAGTTATGCACGCTATTAGACTCAAAATTTTGATTTTAGTGTCCATTTGTGCCAAAATGTAATTTTGCCTGATTTTCCAATCCGAAAGTACTTTATGACGTCATAATTACGTAACGTCTTGGCTGATTATGATGATCTTGGTATCGTTGGATAGGGGAGGGTCATACCTATCTATTAATAGCAAAACCAAGTGCATAGGGGAATCCGTTTTAAAATATTAGGGGGGGTGCTTAGGAGAACAAGGTTAAAACGAAAAAAAAAAATACTGGGGATTTATAGTGCGCTTTGCTGTAATTCCAGTGGGCCTCTGCACACTTAACAGGTTTTCGTTGACCACTGTTACCCAAGTAAGCTCCATTCCACACCAAGCATCAATTCATGTTCTGCGACAACCTCTAGGGGCGCTGAACCTTGATCAGCCCCCATACGTACCATCGTTGCCCGGATCAGCTCCCCGAGTTTTGTACGGGTTTCCACGAGACAATTAGCAGTTAGTTCCTTCGCCAAGGGAATTTCAAGCACACTCAACTTATTTAGCACCAGCAGGGTTCGAACTCGGGACCTTCCGCACCGCAAGCGAGCGCCTTACCGATTGAGCTAACTTGACTGCCTAACGAAAGTCTTGTCCTTGGGAACATTGTATCAGTGTTCTTGTGGGTTAAAGGTTTTATCCCTCCATTTTCGGTTGGCATGAGCAATTTTATCAATGTTTTTGGCGAGACATACACGTTTTAATACGATGACTATTAGAAAAGGTGGAAAAAATAACGTAAAATGTGTTTTTTAACTAATTTGTGAATTTTGTTGTCAGTCACTATGCAACAGTCATTACGAAATTTATTGACATCAGAAATCAATGACCTGTGGTATTATAGGTGATTAATAACCTGAGTGGTAGCGCGATCCAATCTAATAATATTATTTATATTTTACGTCTACAACTGCGCGGTCATCATCAGGTAACAATGACTTCTTATAATGACCCGCGTATGTGATGTGATTATCGCTTAAGGACGATCGCGGTGATAAGTTCCTACCTGTAGATTTTGTTTATTTCTTGTCAGTTAATAGATAAGAGTCTAAACTGTAAAACTCAGCAATAAAAAATGGGTGTCACTGATCATTTAAGCGCGCTATGACGTCATATATTATGAAGTTATTTTCCTTTTAATTGACGATAACTTGAAAACTCGAGCGTTTGTTTAATTTACGTAATTAACTTTTTTTTTTTATCTGTTTGATGTTATAAAACCAAATTTCAACATTCCCGGGGATGAATTTTTTTATATAGATTTTACCCCTTGTAATTTCAACTCTAGCTATCTTTTGAAAACAGTCGATGACCCCATATGTTTTTTTTCTTCTTAATTTGACATCCACTTGACATTCACAATTAACCAGCAAAATATTAAAAAATTCTACAAGTAGCAAATACTTGAAAAATCAGCATTTTGTGGTATAGGAAATCACACGTAAAAAGTTTTATCACTGAAAGCCCGTTGGCTCGGGAGCACTCGTAGCTACTCGTTACTATTTTGCGCCATTTTCGGCGCTTACCGGGAAGACAATGCGTAAAAAACTAGAGTGCGCGTTGTGTTTTGCGTATTAGGCGCAAATCTTACGCTTAGATACCACGCGCGCGTCTTGTCAAAATCTTCCCGCCACTGACCAACAACTGATTAGAGTCCCTATATTACAGAGCTGCGACATGGCGGGATTTCAAATTTCAAACACCATAAAAGTACTACATCAAAGAAAGCTAACACATTAAGTGAGAGCAAGATTGTTGGCATTTAGTTAGAAAATAGAAAAATATGGGACTAATTGGTCATAAAATGACAGTTCATTGAGTGAAAACATGAGTTTTGGAATCCAGTGATAGAAGTTTGGCATTTAGTGCCATAAAAATATAGAGAGTTGTGGGGGTCTATGGGTGAGAACATATGCAACTGTAAAAAACATGGGGCCATTTTTGGGCGGCGACAGCGATGTTGAAAATGGGAGTCTCTTAAGGCTTACACACGTCGCCTGTTGAATTGGACTTTAAGTGACAACCTGAAGTGTGCGGCAATATTTATGGCTTCCCTAAGTTATTATAAAGTTATTATAAAATAGATTCATCAAAAATAAATCTTGTTGCTACATCTGTTTCTACTGCTTCGTATGGTCATAGATCTTTTTCATTTGCTGCCCCTGATCTCTGGAACACTTTGCCTTTTCATATCAAAAACTCAAGAAATGTTGAACAATTTAAATCTTCTTTGAAAACATATTTATTCACCATTGCATTTTTGTAATGATTGATCTTGTTATATTATTGTTTGTTTTGTATTTTGTTGTTTGTAATGCGCTAAGGGACTTCGGTGTATTATTATTATTATTATTATTATTAAATATTCTATTTTTTCGAACTCCCAGCTTTCGAACGAGGTAACATCCCGCTAGTCCAAGAATTCTCTAATCCATTAGCTCACCGGTTTGAATATGAAAAAGGTATCTGCTAGTCCGAAAACGTATTCACTCAGGCTCGCTAGTCCGAAAATAAAAAGGGTTCACCTTCCCAAAATTAAATAATGTTCGCTTGTTGAAGACAGAAAAAAGGTTCATTAATTCGAAAATAAAAAACGTTGTTAGTTCGAAACTTAAATGTGCATGATAAAGTTCATCAAACATTTAATATTTTGTGGAAACTGTAAAAAAACTCATTTTGCTGCTCAAATAATTATTTCTTTTTATTATGTACAAAAAAATCATATCTTTAGCAGCACAAATATGATGATTATGACTGCTCTCATATGTCGTTCGCAAAATAATTGCTAAATACATCTTTAAAATAGCAACGTGTGGTTTGCTCAGACTCATGACATATTTTAATTAGTTTTAAAACAACACATCGTCGGCTTTGAAATCACGTTGTTTTGTTTTTATATTGAGGTGAATTTAGTGAAGACGTTGTTGATCTTTATTTCTATGACAGGCAAAAAACAGTAACAATAACAATTACAGCTACTCAGTTTATTTTTACAAGTCTCTCATAACAAACTCAAACAAGATGTACTCCATTAATAACTGTCATAATTCGTAAAGCGTTGATTAGATTGAGCGATTAAGTCAATACGTGATATTAATGGTCGAATATCTTTTATTAAAAAAGAACAAACGAACACAAAGCTACCGGCTTGTATATTAAGCTTTGTTTGAACATCACTCTATTCATCCATTCAAAGTGAAGGTTGTCACATCATCTTGCAACAAATGACAGATTAACAAAGATCTGAGACAAACATGGTTTTATGATTAATCAAACACCAGCCAGCTCTACTTGAATTTCAGAATTTAAATGTACCGTCTATTGTTTCTGACATACGCCTGTTACCATCAAATGTACTCTCCCTCGAAAAAGATCGAGCACAACTGTAGTACTGTACTTGAAATGTACTTCTTTATCCACACTCCTGAGGTGCACATTTGGAACACACATTCGAATACAATTCTAGGTCTTGTTTTATTTTTTAATGTGGGCACCCAAAATGGATTTGTTACATTAAGAAAGATTCATGCAATGAAATTTCATAATATTGGTATCATTTTAAAAATAATTTCAAATAACGCTTTGAGTAAATTAACAAATAAGGTGTCTATTTAAGCCTAACAGTACGGTTGAGGTAGGTAAGGTTGAGGCACTATGAAAATTGTTCATCAATATAAGATCAAAAAATGACTTAATTTTGGTATAACTAAAAATGTAATATATTGGTTATTAAAGACAAGTTAGAATTAAACTCAAATTTAGTGGGTAATTAACGCTAATTACTAGCTAAAGTTAATTAGCTTATTTAGCCAGAGTTGGAAGTGTATGAATGTGGTTGGTATGGATAAGATTTGTACATTATGCCTCATATATAGTCACAACTTTTAAACAATTCAATGTAATGGTATGATTTTGGTATCATTTTAATGATAATATATGATTCTTTAAAATCTAAATGAATTTAACTAGTAATAACTAAAGAATAATAATACACAAATAAAGGTAACTATCAATTCTATTCAATAATTACAAGAATGGGGTTAGTTAGGGATATAGTGGGTGAGATGAATGCATATGGGACCTATGGCCTCAAAAACGTGTCCAAAAATGTGTACTGGAAATGTACCAACTGAGTCAGTCTGGGTAAATATTCTAGTACTTTTCTGGTACTTTTTGATAAGTACGTTTTAAGTAAATATGCAAATATATTGAGTATATTTCTAGTATATACTGCACTATAACTGTACTAGATCGGAGCAGAAAAGTACATTTCTAGTACTGTACTTGAAATGAGCTATTATTGTACTAGAATCCTGTTCCAAATCTGCACCTTAGGAATGTCGAGTACATTTCTAGTATTGTGTTTTAATTGTACTAGAATCATAGCTGAAAAGTACATTTCTTGTTCTTTTGTACTAGAAATGTGCTGTAATTGTACTAGAGTCTTTTTGTAAATCCGCACCTTAGGAATGTCGAGTACATTATTTTCTAGTACTGTCGAGTACATTTCTAGTACTGTAAGTATTACAGATGGAAGATTCTGATTGTACTAGAAATGTGCTATAAATGCACTCGGACCCTGTTCAATATCTGCACCTTAGAAATGTCGAGTACATTTCTACTATTGGCCCAGGTCAAAATTCCAGTTGAAACCAGTTGAAAATCTCAACTGTGTTTAACTGTGCTTAACTATGTTCAACTGGTTTGAACTAGGTTTCAACTAGGTCCCACTGGTATTTGTTGTAGTTATGAAATCCCAGTTGATCAAAGTTGACATTTCTGAATACCGGTTGGTGTATCAACTGGGTTGAACTAGGTTTTAACTAGGTCCAACTGGTATTTGTTGTAGTTATGAAATCCCAGTTGATTCAAATTAGATTTCTGGATACCATTTGTTGTATCAACTGGTTTGAACTAGGTTTCAACTGAGTCCAACTGGTATTTGTGTACTAGTTACAAAATCCCAGTTGATCCAAATTAGATTTCT
>JXSR01S010414.1:29090-39659 GCA_000969725.1 Ophiothrix spiculata
TGTTTGTTTGAATTACACCGTAGAATAAACGGATATGCCTGAAGTAAGATGTTACGAACACTAAATTGCTAGATGTACGGATATAACACGCTCGTACATTGACGCCCTGGAATACTATTTATAAAACAAGTTTACAAACTGTGTAGATTTTTTTTTCTGAATGCGCACCGAAAGTAATGAATACTGACAAGGACACTTATATTTATAAAGCGCTACTTCTGAACTTGATGATACCAATACTCGTATTGGTATTCACCCATTTACAGTTATTGATAAACTAAGCAATGAAAGCATCGCCTTTCGCTTTGAAACCATTTACACTGGCGTTCATTAACAAGCATCAAATGACATTCCAGCGATACTTTTGCAGACCATATAAGTACTAAGTCGATAAAAGATAACGATTTAACATGATAGTTGGCCACTAGCTGTTCTTAGAAAGTTAATAGATCTAGTATCCTATTAAACAAATAGCATCGACTAATATGGGGTTTATTTTGAACTGATACCCTACCTTGATGCAAACAAACTTTGCTAAAGAGGCATCCTCAGGTCATCGTTTTATTTACATGCTGTTCTTTGATGACAAACATGTATGTCAGCCTGGTATACATGACAAGAGTTGGGGTAAAACGAGGTACCTTATACACTTAGGGAATTTAAAGATTTAAAACAATATTCGACTATAAGGGTTCTGTCACACGTGACGAATCGTAAGAATAACTAATGAATAACGTATATTGGTTTGATAAACGATATACATGTGTTTCAATGACCGAAACAGGGTACGTTATTCGTACGTTTAGGCTACAAACGGTGATGCGTGATGAGTTTTAAAGGAATGCAAGCTTGATGTATCTAAAAAATGAAAGGAAGCTGTTGACTCACTGTAATTGTTTTAACACAATAATAACATGAATTTGTTAAGGGTCAAAATTATATCCCGAAAGATAAAAGGAGATCATTTGTATAACCTTAAATAATCGTAGTATTTAAGTCAAATGGAAAAGGTATTGCACTTAACGTATTTGCCTCTATACTATATCTACCATTTAATGTATAATTAACCCACAAAGGTACATCTGACGGATGATGATTGAGAAGCTTTCAAAACCAATCTTAGAAAAGCTGCACATCGTTGCTTTTATTTTCTTTGATACCTTTAGCACTGATACATTTGTAAGTCCTGTAATAATCTCAACGAAACGTGAAAATAATCAATGATGACAGCCTGTTTTGATCATGAGTCGTAAAATCAGCCGTCGATTATTATAGAGCCATAAGCATCTTAAAACATGTGACTTGTGTTTTTATTATTAAACTTATTTCTCCGTTAGTGAACTTGTGTGAAATTAAAGCATCACAATGTACCATATGTCAGTTTCATATTTCCGGAAAATAGATGAGGTGGCCCTGTATAAAGAATTACAACGGATAGCACTTTCCAAAAATGTAATAATGCCAGTTTGATACCATTACATGACACAAAATCTCGATTCGTTCTATTTATAAATCAAAAATAAGAACTCGTTATGGTAGCTATTTAGGTCAATTCAACTGAAGCCAAGTAAGAACTCTTTATACCGTGTCATCTTTCAATGTTCATGTTAATGTCATATTGTAGAAATACATTTATGCATGCATGCCTGTATCTTATTATTTTTTTCTTTTTCTTGTTCTAATGCAATTTGTTATTATATTGGATCCCCTTTGTTACAATGATTAGTACATATTGAAAAATCAAGTAAGCCTATATAGTATTTACCAATGTCTGCAGACCAGGACAATGTGATGCCAGAATTTTCATGATTATTAGTGATACCAGAGTAAACCAATATAGGCCTACAGTTACACCCAGGTTACATAGCTTGGTTTAACCCTCGTCTTCCTGAGGCTTTTTTTTGAAACACGTCTTCTTGAGAGGGGATGGCTACCCCCCTCTGTGATTTTAAAATTGGGACCTCCAAAGTTATATTGTTTGGTACTGTAGTATAGGGTTGGGTTTCCTCTTTCCATTGATACCCATATCATGAAAATCGGTCGAGGCGTTACGTAATTATGACGTCACAAAGTATTTCCGGACCGAAAAAAATCCACATTGGGCAAAACAATTGTCATACAAGTTCTAAATGTCCAATTTTCAAAGGGTTTTCTGCTAATAAATGAACGAACCATCAATTCTAACATGTCATGTAAGTTTCATGTCCATATCATGCAGATATTTTTTTAAATGGCGATTTAAATTTTTTCGAGGTGGCACCCATCACTCCCCCTACCTTCGGACTTTGACAACCAACCTTATATGGTAGTCTAGGACTGGGACTTTTCTGGTAATTTGCTACCCGGGTACCCGACCGTATTGATAATTGAGCATTTACAATGTTAGAACGGGAAGTTTGACGGGTGTACTACAACCATACGATGTCTCAGTTACACGAAAAATTTAGATTTTTATTTCATCATAATGTAAAATGGCAACGATAATCTCAAAGCAGTTTGTACACACCCTTTGTTACAGTATTCAATGGTATCCGTATGGTTATCGTCCTGTCGATTGGCAACCATATGTCATTGTTCGATGTGTAAAACTTCGCGAAACACTTGTTCGAGAGGCTCAATACTCTGAAATGGTTTGTTTGAATTACACCGTAAAATAAACGGATATGCCTGAAGTAAGATGTCAAGAACGCTAAATTGCTAAATGTACGGATAAAACACGCTTGTACATTGACGCCCTGGAATACTATTTATAAACAGGTCTACAAACTGATGTGTAGATGCTTTTTTCCAGAATGCTCACCCAAAGTAATGAATACTGACAAGGACACTTATATTTATTAAGCGCTACTTCTGAACTTGATGAAAACTCTTATTGGTATTCACCCATTTACAGTTATCGATAAACGCAGCCTTGAAACCATGTACACTGGCGTTCATTAACAAGCATTAAATGACATTCTAGCGATACTTTTGCAGACCGCATAAGTAGAAAGCCGATAAAAGATAAAGCTTTAACATGATAGTTGGCCACGAGCTGTTTTAAGAATGTTAATGGATCTAGTATCCTATTATTAAACAAAAAGCATCGACGAATAGGGGTTTCTTTGGAACTGATACTCTTCTCTGATGCACACAAATTTTGCAAAGAAGCATCCCCAGGTTACTGTTTTATTTAAATGTTGTTCTTTGGTGACAAGACAAACATGTATGTCAGCCTTGTGTATATAACAAGAGTAAAACGGGGTACATAATACAATTGTACAATTATTAGGGAGTTGTAAGAGTCAAAACAATGATCGAATATAAATGAATACAAGCTTAAGTTATCTCAAAACTGCTGTGAAGGTATTTCGTCACCCTTAAAATAAAATTCTGTATAAGTTGAAAAAGTATTTACTGCGAATTTTCCGTTATTTACTGTAATTTTTATTACAAAATAATGGCATAAACTTATATCCAGAATGATCAAAGGAGATAATTTTTATAACCTTCAATAATCTTAGTACTTGAGTTAAACGGAAAAGTCATTTAACTTAATGTAAATGCCTATATACTATATCTGCCAATTGGTGAAGATTAGTCATCCAGTTGAATTTCAAATAATTATTACTGCGAATTTTCCGTTATTTACTGTAATTTGTATTACAAAATAATGGCATAAACTTATATCCGGAATGATCAAAGGAGATAATTTTTATAACCTTCAATAATCTTAGTACTTGAGTTAAACGGAAAAGTCATTTACTTAATGTATATGCCTATATACTATATCTGCCAATTGGTGAAGATTAGTCATCCAGTTGAATTTCAAATAACTATTTATATCTATATTATTTATATCTGCCATTAATGTATAATTGATCAGCGTAGGTACAGCTGACGGATGATTTAGTTGTTAGCTCTCTAAACAATGCTAAACCAGTATATACTGGTAAAGATGCACATCGTCGCTTTTATTTTCTTTGATACTTTAGCGCTGATACATTTGTAATCCTATAATTGCCTCAACGAAACTTGCAAATAATCAATGATGACAGCCCGTGTTCATCCTGAATCGTAAATTCGCCCGTCGATTAAAGAACCATTAGTATTTTTAAAACACGTTGTGTTTTCTTCGCCTTATGAAATAAGATCGTAATAAAGACTGAAAACCAGTACCTTGTAATAATTTTGAAAATAAGCATAAGCTGATGTTTTCTTGAACATCTTGAAAATGAAATAGTTTATTATTTACCATTTTTTAAATTTATGTTTGTTGTAAGTGCTAATGAAATTATCAAACTTGAGGTTATATTTCCACTCGTTTATTCTTTACATGTATATATTTTTCTACTCATCGCATACGCAATGTTGCAAAGCTGTTACTTTCATTCAAAGCAATTATTCTAGAAACCTTTGTCAGACTTAGTGTCAAATGCCAGACGGTTTGGCACAATTTCTGTTGCCATGCCATAAAGAATTTCAGATTCTTAAACGATGTCTGTACGTGTGCGGAAGAAACAATTTCCTCTCATTCAAATATTTGATCGATTAAATATATATTATATCATTAAATGAATATAAGCAAAAATAAAATGTTCGCCAGGATGTAAAAGAAATAACCTCAATGTCCGAAGTCATATTGATTTGCGCCTTGATGCAATCGACTATAAACCGTTTTTGTGATAGCACCCCCCCCCCCCATTAAGAAAAGGAAACAAATTTGATTTTGCCGACCAGTTCAGATAACGCAAAAATGTTGCACATAATTTACGTGTCTTCCTTAAAAACAACGATTATCCCCGGGCGTTTATCGTGCTAATTAACGTACTACAACTACAGTACGTTTAACACAGGTTCTACAAATTAGAGTTTAAGATTCAACGTTCAGGTAGACATACGTTTGCCAAAAATGCACTTCCGATGATACAAGTATAATAATTTATGTATGGTAATACTTCGGGATGCATCAAAGCATACGATTATTACTAAGAATAATATGATACTGCTTGTAAAAATCATAAGTCTATTACACGTCGCGAGAGGTATAAAAACGCCAAATGTGTTGACACATTTCTCGCGGCACATTTTAGAATCGTCGCCTTTGTTTTGCCAGGAACTTGAGAAAGTGTTACAAAAACATGCCTCTTTCATCCAATGTTATAGTTATTGTTATATGCAGTAGTTATCTAGAGTTGATGTTGCTTTATTTTGTATAATCGTCAAAAAACCGTGTGGCTGTTTTAATGACACTTTACACAAATATGCGTTTGGTGCAGATTGTAGGGGAATAGCATCAACGAGGTTAACGTTTACGATCTCATTACAAATTGAAAGTACTTCTTAGTGTCATTTTTAAAGCTGAAGATGTGTTCTTTTTAATTATGCTTTTAAACACATTTGCCCTCAAACTTTACGGAAGTTTGATGTATATAGATTAATACATAATGTATAAACATATTGAAGTATTATTAATGCTGTTATATCATAGTTATAACAACCAAACAAGACTATAGTACATCACATGCTATATTTTACATCGATTATTCCTTTGTTATCAAATCAATGATATTTGACAAAAATTGACCGTTTCATAATAACAAAGTGACACATTTTCTTTTGAAAATAATTATACGGCCTCGAGCACATAACACTATATAACGCAATTTACTGCCTCCATTTATTATATGGCGTAGACATCATAAAAGTACTCACGTAGTGTTCAGTCCCACAGAGAATTATAGACAAAATGATATAGAATGTTATTTTATTCGATGGTTTTGATGTTTATAATCGTGATAGAAAGGTACATTTATCGACACATTTCTTTTGGCACCATCCGGGATAGTCATCGATATGTTACAACAACACCCTAAAAGCATTGCTGACAGATTACTGTATACAAGTATATGTGCATTGTTTGCCTGATGATAAAATAACATAAAATGGTAATATGATGTTCTTCAATTTAGTCTTGTATATAAAACAATGAAATTTGACAAAAATCCAGACGTTATCACGAAAATGCCATTAAAGATAATGAATGGTGTTTTACGTTTTTAGGGAACCGAAAATTTCTAAAACATAAAATCTGGGTCTTCTGTGCCAAGTATTTTGGAAAACTAAAAAAAATAACTTATAAATACGAAAACTTCAAAATGATGCTTGTCAAAATTGCGTTTGTTTGCTTATTGTTTTTTGACAACCTATAGATGTGCTAAAAATACCAAAAGAGTGGTGTTAAATACATCTCATTTAGTATATTTATAGTAAAGTGTATGATGATTTTCATTTTCTGGGATGATGTCCCTTGATACGTTTGATCGTAAGGCCTTTTTAAAATAAAAATCTAGAAATGCACAATCTTTCAAGTCCGTAAGCTATGCTTATAATACTTCGTACGAACGGCTACGAATTATGTTCTGACGATTATTTGACCATTTTGTAAAAAACACTTTTAAAGTTATTTGTTTTGAGAATCTGCGTCTGCACCATTATAAGTTATGTTTTGTTTTGTTTTTATTTAGTACACCGTACGAAAATTCGTAATAGTTCGTACG
This sequence comes from Ophiothrix spiculata, assembly GCA_000969725.1. Lineage (NCBI taxonomy): Eukaryota > Metazoa > Echinodermata > Ophiuroidea > Amphilepidida > Ophiotrichidae > Ophiothrix > Ophiothrix spiculata. The sequence goes on from JXSR01S010414.1 coordinate 35,630, forward strand.
TGCATCGTACGACGAAATATAATAGTTTTTGACTAGATTACATTTATGCCATCTGAAATAACACGTAGTCCCTAAGAATACATGCTTTTCTTTAAAACGAATACATTTTCATGTCAAAGAAAAGATCTGCAAGAGATAATGATGTGCAGCTGAATTTCTCATATGAATATCAAATCATAATAGAGCTCAAGGCATAGTTCAGAATATTTGATAGAATTTGCATTGAGTGATGTTTTTAGTATGAAAATGTCTTTCTCTTACTTGCATTTGCAGAGCCTTATTATTTGCATGCTAGTACAATATTGTAAGTAATATAGATCAAAAGCATGATGAGTTCTTAAAACACGATATTTTCAATTATTTTATTCTGTAAAGATTCAGCATTCGTAATTACATTCTTGAACAATGTATGGGATTATAATATTGGTTTTAACCAGATGATATTATGTTGACATTTGTTTGTTTATTAGAAACAGTTGCTGATAATATTATATCTGGAACACTCTTGTTTGAGGTGGACATTTATTCATTTTTTAAGAAAAAAATCATTTATTTTCTTGACAGAATTTTGTAAAAGCTGTACAGTTAACTGGAGTTGGACCCATTCTCAAAAATTAATTTCATTGAAGTTTGAGCCTATTTATTTGAATTTTATCTAAAGTTGGATTTGTGCAAAAATGAGGACGCTATACATATCTTAAATTATTGATAATATTTGATTAGCGATTATGTTGTTTGATCTGTAAAAGTAAAACTTTTGGCTAAAAATGATGAATGAAATGTTCTTGACGTCCGATGCTTCATTTGCATATCTAATGTTGGTAGTAAACACCAGCGTATCCTTTCTACAGCCAAAAATGAGGATTTATGAATAGCGCCATCTATTTTGACACTTACAAATAAAATAACCCTATTTATATTAGATTCAAACAACAGTGGGAAATAGCTTGTGTTGCTTGTGCATTTTCATCGCATGGGTCTAAGATATTGACTGACAACTGCCACGACTATGTTTAGTCAAACAGGCGTCCTGTTTGTAAACAAACAGCGCCCGCATAAGAAAAGGATTAACGGGTACTCTTGGTATAAATGAATTTCTGGTTACTTGGTTGATCTCGGCAAAAAAAAGGTATCACATCGATCAAGCGATTATTCTGCATCAATTTAAGAGAGGGGGGATGAATTTGAAACATGTCCTATTTTTACCCCTGTAAAGCCTACCACTAAACAATTAAATGATAAGTAAAACAAAAAGATAAGAATCGTTTTATATAACATAAAACTCTACCTTGTTTTGCACTGCCATTTTTAATTCTATGATAATCTGACGGCATTCTGACAAACTTCCCCTGCAGCTTGCAAACGATGATACAGTATTCAATGGAATCCGTCTGGTTATCGTCCTGTCAATTGGCAACCAGATGTCATTGTTCGATGTGCGAAACTTCGCGAAACACTTGTTCGAGAGGCACAATACGTTGAAATGGTTTGCTTGAATTACATCGTAAAATAAACGGATATACCTGAAGCAAGATGTCAAGATCGCTAAATTGCTAAATGTACGGATAAAATGCGTTCGAACATTGACGTCCTGGAATATTATTTGTACACCGGTTTACAAACAGTTGTGGTTGTGTAGATTTTTTTTTAGGATACGCGCTCAAAGTAATGAAAGATGATAGAGACACTTAAATTTATAGATTACTATTTGTTAACTTGATGATACCAATACTCGTACTGGTATCCACCGTTTACTCTTATTGATAAACTAAGCCATGAAAGCATCGCCTTTCGCGTTGAAACCATATACACAGAAGTTCATTAACAAGAATTAATTGACATTCCAGTGATCCTTTTGTCGACCGCATAAGTACAAAGCCGATAAAGGATAAAGATTTAACATGATAGTTGGCCACAAGCTGTCCTTAAAATGTTAATGGATCTAGTCCCGGGATCTAGTATCCTATTAAGCAAATAGCATCGACGAATAGGTGGTTTATTTTGAACTGATACCCTACCTTGATGCAAACCAATTTTGCTAAGAGGCATCCTCAGGTCACTGTTTTATTTACATGCTGTTCTTTGATGACAAACAAGTATGTCAGCCTGGTGTAAATGACAAGAGTTTGGGTAAAACGAGGTACCTTATACACTTAGGGAATTGAAAGAGTCAAAACAAAGTTCGACTATAAGGGCTCTGTCACACGTCACGAAACGTACGAATAACTAATGAATAACGTACATTGGTTTGATAATCGATATACATGTATTTCAATGACCGAAACAGGGTACGTTATTCGTACGTTTGGGCTACAAACGGTGATGCGTGATGAGTTTTAAAGGAAAATATAAGCTTGGTGTATCTAAAAAATGATAAGAAGCTGTTGATTTACTGTCATTATTTTAACACGATAATAACAGGAATTTGTTAACCCTTGTCTTACCAAGGGCCCCCCCCCTAACGGATGATTCCCTGTCGCATAAAAACGCAAACGAATATGACCTAGGGGTTTTGGGTAGTTGTAAATTCATCCATTGCGGTCATTACTGCGAAAAACATTCGAAAGTACCACCTTCAGGGGGGGGGGGGTCAGGGTACCTCGTGAAAGTCGGAAGGTAGGCGGAGGTGGTTTCCACCTGAGAAAATTTTAAGTCGCCATTTTGAAAAATATCTGCATAGTATTCAAAATAAAACTTATAGAACATATTAGAATCACCATTTCCCTTCTTTATAAGCAAAAAACCCGACAAAATTCCGATATTGAAAACTTTTACAGCAAAATTTCTATTTGGTGACCATTTTTGCCCAGAATCGTGATTTTTCCGACTCGGAAGTACTTATGTCGTCATTATTACGTAACGCCTTGGCCAATTTTCATGATTTTGGTATCAATGGTTAGAGGAGACTCTACCCTATACTATCGTATAAAGTAAAATAACTTTTAGCATTTCAATTTCATAGGGGAACCACCCCCCCCCCCGTTAATAACAAACGTTACAAAAATTACGTTGGTAAGACAAGGGTTAAGGGTTAAGGGCCAAAATTATAACCCGAAAGATAAAAGGAGATCATTTGTATAACCATAGTAAAATAATCCTAATATTTAAGTCAAATAGAAAAGGTATTGCAATTAACGTATATGCCTCTATACTATATCTACCAATTAATGTATAATTCACCCACAAAGGTACATCTGACGGATGATGATTGAGTGTTTTCAAAACCAATCTTAGAAAAGCTGCACATCGTTGCTTTTGTTTTCTTTAATACCTTTGCACTGATACATTTGTACGCCCTGTAATTATCTCAACGAAACTTGAAAATAATTAATGATGACAGCCTTTTTTAATCCTGAATCGTACAAAAAACCGTCAATTATAGAGCCATAATCATATTAAACAATTTGTTTAAACTTTTTTTTTCTCCGTTGGTGAACATGTTGGTGAACATATGTAAATCAAGATTTACACCATGATAGTACTTTCCAATAATATAATAATGCCAGTTTGATACCATGACATTGACACAAAATCTCTATTCATTCTATTTATAAATCAAAATCAAGAAATCGTTAAGGCGGCTATTTCAAGTGGACATTTTCAACTGGAGCGAAGTAAGAACTATTTATACCAAGTCATCTTTCATGTAATCGTTCATGTTTATGTCAGTTTGTCGAAATACATATAGCTATATGCAGCAGTGGAAATACCCACATGATAGTCAACCCAGGGTTAGGTAACCCCGGGTTGCCTAACCCAGGGTTGTCTTCCACTTAGGATCCTATACGTAGAACATACTATTACTAATAGTGTAAAGCAGGTAAATCATAATCTACTCAGTTATTTTATAGCAGGTTGTACAATATTCTCCCTTGGTGACCTTTACTTGCATAATTGACAACGTCAGGTTGTTAATGAAGTTCATTAGTCAACCCAGGGTAATCATAGTCAGTTGAATTAACAACTTGAAGTTATTAGGGAAGTTCTTTTGTCAAACAGCATATTGGGCTATATTTTATAGCAGGTTATA